>JAHZMY010000403.1:0-15227 GCA_027743915.1 Seira sanloemensis
AGCGGAGCTACCTACCCTCGGCACGGTTCTTAGGGGCCGTCATTCAGCATTTTTCTTGTTTGTAAAATGATTACCTTTGCACACGTCATAGATGTTTTTCTTCAATTGTGCTCCCCCTGTCCCTCCTCATTCACATATTGCAACCGTTGGCTTAAAACAAGAGAAAACTCTTGATCCAAGCATATAATGCATTAAAAGTTCACGTAAAGTTCGGCATGACCTTTAAATTGACATTTGTCTAAAATTTTGCGAGACACGTGAGACACAAAACATTTTACTTCTGGTTTTGTTAATATCAAATGACATTCCACATTACTTAATAATTAAAGTGCTTGTATGTTATACAGGAACTGTAAAGATCAAAGGTAGGCGGACAGATTTACAAGCATATTTAGATATTACGAATCTAGTCAGCTACATTAACGCTTTTCTACGCCTTTGTTTCATTGAATCTGTGGTAAGTAAGTGCGGGAGGGAAGACGTGTATACTTAACTAAGATTACGTAGTACCTGACCACGGTTTCATCTGCCTAACATGAACAATCAATGAAAAAATCTCAAGGAAAGGAATGAGCTGATAGAGGTAGCATTAGTCATGCTTTGAAGAAAATATTTACTGGTATTTGGATTTTCTGCCTCCGTCATAGATCATCGTTATTACTTGCTGTAGCTTGTAAGTCTAGGCTACGCTTGCAGTGACGCTGACTCAATCTAGTCGAAACGTGAACTGTTGCATTAAAAATTTGCAAATTGAGTGTGAATGTGAGTAAAAACTCAAAAAGACAAAGTCATGCATGTTTTCCATTCTTCGAGCTTTCAATTCATTTTCTCCAGCCTGAGTCTGACACAACTTGTGTACAAGCCAAAAAGAAGCTCGTAGACCACAACCGCAACTTTGGGGCTTGCTTATAGAAGAGCCGTGGCCCTAACCTTAGGAAGAAACGGATAATTTATAAAAAGCATGAAAGGGCATATCCCTAAAAAGGTTTAAGAGGAATTTTAACCGCCATACACCCCGGCATACCGTCACCGACCAACATCCAATCTCTCCATGAATGAAACATATTTTCAAAATGCCTTTAGTAAGTATTTTACATCACAAAACCATGACATGAATAGCGTATGCGTATGCCTACCTGGATCATAAATTGTTTCTTGGAAAGCTCCCTTATACGCAATTCAGAGGAGGTTTTTTATAAAAATTCATTTTCACTTCCCAAATTGCATTCCATTATTAGGCCAGCAGAGTATGTCACTAGAGCTAAATACGTACATATGTACATGTGCTTTTGTAAGAAAATATGTAAATCAAGGCTAGATGCCCTTTGTCATAAAGGTTTTTCACACATTTCCGGCCTTTTATCGTAGAACTTGATTCAAGCAGTTTTAAAGATTTGACCCTTTTCATTTGCTTACGCAATAGCTCAAGCACTCAAAAGCCCAAGGACTGGAAGGACTTTGTAAAAGAGTTTACGAGTAATAAAAATACTAAAGTTTTGGACTCGATTCCATTCTTGTGAATTCTCAACTTTGGTGAGTCAGATGAGTTCATCAGAGATAATTTCTCATTAAGATGACGCTCAGTTAACGCAGCAGTTGTCTAATACTGTATATGTAGAAGAAATTACGTGTAGAACTTGGTGCGTTATGCTTTAATGAATCACTATTCCAATCTATGCTTATGTTTGCTATAAAAGTTCATTCACTTGGTTTAGGGGAAAACACATTTATTTTGCCAAATCCGTTGCCCACACAAGATTGCTTTGAAATCCGTGAACCTAAAGCAGAACGTTTTTTTTGACGACAGTAGAACTTTAGCGTGGCATTACTTTTACTTACATTCTATGCATTTTACTCATCACAGAAAATTAATGTAAGCTATTTTTATTATACCATAATTCATGAAAAATTACTATTGTGCTATGAATAAAAGCAAAAAGTAATCCATAGAGCATTGCAGTGAGTATTTAAATACATGGGCAAAAAGTATGTTCACAAAAATTCAGTCAATTTAAACTACAGCAAGACATGCACCTTACATTTTGAATGTAATATGACACTGTGTATTTGTCTATGTATAGGAAATCATAATCAGTTTTGATGATACACATTTCAACGTAATTTCTCATAAGGGCAGCTGCTAATTTTTAATTCTGATTAGGTAGATAGAGATTCAAAAGAAGGGAAGCACATCCATTTACGGGAAATTTTCAATAACACGCACCACAGCATATCACTTTCTCGCCTATGTAAAACATCCAGCAAAGTAACCTCATCATTTGCACCATCAAAGACCTATTATTTTCACATAAAATTCATCTCGACCCTTGTAACAGTGGTGGTGTTGTGCTCAACTACGAGAACAGTCTATTTCCTAGACTCATCGTGTCTCAAATAGGAAATGCTTCTTTCCGTGCCGATATACTGTCTGCAGACTTGTAAACCAACAGAAACGACAAAAATGTTTGGGGAAAAGTCCTTAAATCACATTATGCTAATACTCATGATTACATTGTCAGGGTAAGTGGACAGGATATAGAAAATATTCTGTGGGAAAATCTCAAAATTTAAATAAATGAATAAAATTCAGACAAAACCAAGAAATGAGCATGTGCATTTCAGGTCAATAGGGCTTAATTTCAAATTCATTTATGCACGTACCATCTCATCTTCATAAATATCTTGTATGAGCTGATGCGGTGTAATCGAGTGCGATGAACTGTAGAATGAAATTGAGAATTTAATATAAAGCTTCAATAAAAGATTATTGCATATGGGTACCTCACATTCAATTCCACGAGTACAAGGAGCTCTCCGGATTAAAAATTAGACTTTTTGATCGCAAGAGAATTTAATATAAAGCTTCAATAAAAGATTATTGCATATGGGTACCTCACATTCAATTCCACGAGTACAAGGAGCTCTCCGGATTAAAAATTAGACTTTTTGATCGCTTATATCCTTACTCAAAGCCAAGCTTCTGATCTGTTTCAAGGACGGCCGTTGGTACGCATTTCCAGAGAAGAAAACGTAAGTCTTTTTTATGTCTTTAGCTGCATATAAAAGTCTTAATTCTGATACTTTTAGACTGAAACACGTACATGCAATATGCACCGAAAAATCTGGGGTTTCTCACAGGAAAACAATAAGCAGATCTGATGCAAATTTGATGGTCTAAAAGTTCCTTTAGGTACATTACATGAACTTATACATGTAAGACTATTTATTCACTTGAGAGGATTTGCACACATTTTGCAACCTTCTCAACTCGCCATTGAAAATTACAGCGGATGACTCATTCTCGCTGAAAAAGGGTTGCAAAAGGTAGCGAATTGTGCAAGGTTGTTGTTAGAGAACTAGTTGAAATTACAGGAGACTGGAATGGGACATTAAATAATTTTCGATAAAATCAACAAGTACCTGTGCCCCAACATTAAATAAAGTTACGCGATGGGAAAGGAAAGCGTAATAAGAACATNAGGTAGCGAATTGTGCAAGGTTGTTGTTAGAGAACTAGTTGAAATTACAGGAGACTGGAATGGGACATTAAATAATTTTCGATAAAATCAACAAGTACCTGTGCCCCAACATTAAATAAAGTTACGCGATGGGAAAGGAAAGCGTAATAAGAACATACACGTAACAATAAAGAGAAATAACCACACTCATACATGCTTTCAAAATTGAGTGTAGAATGCAGATATATCATGAGATGAGGCTGTCTTTACGACAAGCAAAACAAAGACAAAAGTACCTAACGCATATCTGGGAGTAATGAGTTGCTGTAGAAATGAGTGGGTGGCTTCGACTTTTGATTAGTCATTCTTCAAGTAAGTTGTAGATCATTTTATGTCCTTTGATACTTTGCAAAGATGTAAATACCTAATAACGCTTTATTGACATTTATTACCTCGTGCAAGAGTTACAATAAAGTATTATTTAAAAACTTTGTATGTCGAACTATTTTATTTGTCAGGTAAATGTATGTAAATATGCGATATAGATTCTGAATAAACTATTGAATTCAGAACAAAACTCCAATTTCATCCAATTCCAGCTATGAATAATTCCATTGCCATGAAAAAAAGTTAAATTACAAAATGTATAGGAATTACTATTGGCCCTTGATTAATAACTGTTCTATTTGCATAATTGACGACAAGGAAGAAATGATGTTTTAAAAATAAATTTATAAATATAAAGTGTAATATAAAGAGCTTTGGTATTTTAAAAATGTAATCAATAATGCTTATTCGTGTATTCTCGCCAAATTTGAATTTTCATGTTACCCCATTCCCTAACCCAATTACATACGATGCAGCACATCATGACTACGAATCATGGAAAGAGTCAGAAAAAGAAGCAGTTGAAACACCAAATATATTTGAGAACTATATTTCAACCATATTCCAAACTATATTTGAGAACGCTTCACGGTAAAGCCTTCACCTGCCTTCTTTATCTACCGAAATATATTACGCAAAAACGAGCTGTAAAATGACTCTTGCAAATATAAAAGGCTAATTTTAAGACACAAGAAGGAACATTATAGCAAGTGATCAAAGAGACCAGACTGCTATTTTGATCTGCGTGAATTCATATCTTCATACATATTTATTCCTCGTGTAAATCTAAATTTGCTACGAGTTTAACATTTGAACATTTTCCCCCATTTTGTTGCATGACAGGTAAAGACGGCAGTAAAATGAAGACTGTTTCGTCCACCTGCCCAGAAGACAATAAGATTAAATAGTTAATTTACCTGTATTGGTACATTTAGCAGCCACAGCATATTGGATCCTTTACCAGGCTCTTTGGTGAAATGTACTTTACCATACAATAGTAGATAGGATGCAGAATAGTTTTACCTTGTGCACAGAAGAAACAGGTTTGGGTTTACAACTAACTGGCGACAAGTTAGAGAAGGAAAAAGGATATTAATTAGCAATAGGAACGCAGGCAAGTGTCTATTTTCAAAGCTGTCTTGACTGACCAACCGTCAACCCGCGTGCATATGCCATATAATGCCATTTACATATATTTGACGGGCGAGTATCATCTACTTTGTGTGATCGTGATGATAATTTTCATATCATGATAATATTGTACTTTGGCCTATCTCATTTCAAAAATGAGAGATGCAGTTACTTTTGTCTCTCTGTGCGTTTCCCACACAAAAAGGACAAAGAGAAAACGTACAAGATGTCCACTCTGATATCTAAGATCATTTCAAAAATGAGAGATGCAGTTACTTTTGTCTCTCTGTGCGTTTCCCACACAAAAAGGACAAAGAGAAAACGTACAAGATGTCCACTCTGATACCTAAGATGATAAAGACTTTGCTAAAAAAAAATGCTGCGGGAATCAAGTATGAGGAAAAACCATTTAAAGTGTATCGCTTTGTCTATTGGCATTTGTTAGTATTGCTGCCCAGGTATATATGTATTCTCTTGAAATCAAAAAACTTGATCCACTCAAGTAATATAGTTTGTGCACTTGTGTCTGCGTACGTCGCCAATCAACTTGAAATTCTTGAAAACTTGGCTACATCTCGAAATTACACATGATCAGGGGAAAAACTGCAGGTTACTACATTAGATCTTGCACTTGCCCACCTTCAAAATGACAGGATGAACAGGGCCTAGAAAAAAGCGAAACCCGTAATTATGATAATTAACTTTATGCAAACACATGTAATGCAGTGGAAAATTGCGTCGAGCCGATTTAGAAGGAAAAATTGTGGAATTTAGATAAAAACAAATAAATTCGTAAGTAAAAACATTTTAAACAAAAAATGTTGATAAGTTAGCACAATTTTTATAGCCATGTATAAAACATTTGCAATTCCAAAGTATTGTTTTATAATCATTTGAATTAGCAGATTCGTAAGAAACTGTGAAATAAATTTTCCCTATCACCAAAGCCATCTTATATGCACACCACACCTGACCATTCACCACTGTAGCTCGCGGGTATGATCGATCTCTCTACCCGTAAACGGTATACGCTCAAGCGTTTATCCTTCCATCCTGAAGCTTATGTAACGTTAATGTTAAGGTAATGATAAAGTTTCCTGACTCATCGTCAACATCATCATCCAACATGTCCTATGCTCGCTCACCTTGCTCAAACATGTATTTTTTCCTAACTTTTTTTTGAGCTGCACACGATATTCAAGAACAGAGCAAAGCAGGTGCAGTCAGCAACAGTGATGATCCAAGGATTCTAATTAAACAAAGAAAGATGAAGAATGAGTTTTTTCGCCTGAGCTTGAGCTCATGTGTATTCTGATTCTGAGTAAATAAGTTTCATGCAACACGCCGCTTTGACACAGAAGATAAGAAGTTCTCTCTGTGTGTCATAATACCGCATCGATACGTGAGCTAATATGTAATCAATGAGAAGGAGATCCCATTTTCAATGTCTTCTTGGTAATGAAGTGAGGGCAAACAAAGGAAATAAATATTGTACCAGTGTAATTGCTTGACAAGAGCTGCTTTGCAGATATCAATCCTATAGAAGATATTATACTTTTGCGGTCTTATCATTACACTCACACACAACAGGTATCATGTGGTTTGAAGAAACTGCAGCGTTGGGGAAAATGGCCAGAAGTTTTTGGAGATGAGTTATTGAATTCATGACTTTTAAGTTGAAACAATACGTTTCTGAAGTAATTGCGTCTTTTTCTCAAACCTAAAGCGCTCACATTTCCTGTCATGCAACAGGGCGGATAATAACTCTCACGGGTTCAGTATGGCTATGGCCAAACGGGAAATGGTCATCATTCCTGCCTTTTTCGTGAATCATCATATTTCATAATTGGCGATGGCCATGTAGCGGTGTGTCAAGATTCAGGCAAGGTCCGCTGAATCCGAAGTGCCACATGACTCACGAGTAATTCCGATAACGCTATTAAAATTCCGGTTTTCCTGCAAAACAGTACAGCGAGTACTATGTATGATTTTTCACATTTTTATTGAATGATGTCTGAATTTCTTTGGACGTCTTTGCGTATTCATTTCATGTTGGCCAAGTTTCCTATGCATACACATATCGATTGTCAATAAAGAAATGGTGATGATGCCGGTTCACTCTCACAGGCTTTTTGACATGAATCAGAAATGAAAGTTGTCGAGTTGGCTTGGCGTTGGCATCCCTAAAGAATCAAAAACGTACTTTGTTGCTGCACTTTTGCTGCTGTATTGGCCCACTCAAAAGATTTTAATATTGAGCCGATAAGTTCAAATATAATTAACATGTGCATATCATCACCAGTATTGACTGCTTATGAAACGAATGAAATGCGAGGAAGGCTTACATTAAATAAAAATGTATTTTTGTTCAGTGAATCCATTCATTGGATGGCCATTATGCCAATACATTGTAAAAATTTAAAATACATTATCTACATTTATTTGAGCACGTTACGCATAATCGCCTTGTGTGTACCAAACAGGGCAAATATTTTTTTTCTTCAGATTTTTATCGTTTATTTTAGGCAATCGAGGAGTTCAGACCAAAACTTGTTTTTAAAGAGGTCATGGCACAAGGAATAGGCAATAAGCGACACTTTAATTTATAACTGTATCTACACATTTTCAATACAAAATATATAAAACCCGATCCCCGAAAGCTGTCATACAAAAGTAGAAAGTGGAGTAGTGTGCTCAAGGGGCCCATTTCACTTGATTCCATTGTGTGTGCTCTTTGAATTTTAAAATCATAAATTAAGTGTCAGTTTTATTACACCCGGAAAACTGCTGCAAGAGTTGAAAGCATTTTTTCTCTCCTAAACTCTGATTTTCTTAATGTCTCCATGTCGTCTTGAACCCTTTTTGAATAAAAGGTTTTACTGACATCTTTCCAATAAGGGTCCAACATTTTATTGTCCATCATAAGAAGAACAGAGAGTAACGGGTAGTGCAGGAATTCTTTTCTTCCAATTTCCTCACAAAATTTCTATTTTTATGATTGGATTGAAGAGTTAACGGAAAACCGTCCTGTATAGATAATGAATGTCATTTCTAAATTCTGAAAATTGCTGGCGACAGTGACAATAAGCTAGTCCCATGAAATTTGTGCTTTTCAGAACTACCGGTAATTGTTAACAATGCGAAAGGAGAAAAAAGAAAGACGATTTATGCCCAATGTAAATTTATTTCGTCGTTTTTTTTGGCTTTAAGAATTTTCTTGACTTGTCGACTGCATTCCGAGAGCACGTGAGTACCACGAGGATTGAATTTCCGGTGTTTTCCATATTATTCATCTGCATGTACTCATTTCCGTGACTTTTGAAAGGAGTCTAAAATAATATGTATAATTGAATTTATCCGGTTTGGATTATTTTTCCAGACACATATTCAAATTTGATCTTGTTTAAGAAAAGTATTACTGTGCTAATTGATAAAGTTATTTTGGGGGTTCTTGGTACACCACCACCACCAAACACCAAAACGTATTTTTTTCCTCAATCTCACCACCATTACTTACCTTAATCATGGGAGGTATTATAAAAGTATTATCATCATTTTTATTTAAGTGTATATTTTTTCCAAGAAATGGATAATGTGCATATAGAAAAAAATGATATTTTTCTAATCTTCCTTTCTCAATCGTTCTATTTTTTCTTGGTACCTTATTAAGAGTAACCTTTTTTCCCCACAATTTTTTTTCAACGAAGCAGCAGGCACAAGCATGATCATCATCATCGTCTCCATCTAATCCTCACATATATTCTCTACCCATACAATTACTTCTAAATACGAAGCATATTTTTTTTAAATCAAGGAGTCAGAGTTTTTCTTCTCTTCTTGCTTTCTGAATTTTGACAAAGGCGAAAGAAAATTCTAGTGGAAGAGGATAGAGCCTCACTTTTAAAGGTACAATAAAATGATATGGCCCCATCTACGACAAAAGAGCTTACAGCAAACGCAAAACGTCTCTGTGAGTGACGGGGAGAATAGAGGGGAGCCCACATGAAATACCTAAGTAGAAGGTAAAGCATATATAGTGAAACGTCTATGTCATGTCATGATCATCATCTCACACCAAAAAAGAAGTGGATGAGGATGAATAGTAAAATCTTAGAACGTTATAATGGACAATCAAGACCTTTATGGTTTCGGCTTGCCTGTTAATCTGTCAGCGCTTTTAATGCTCGTTACAATTTACACAGTATATCATGTCATTTTTCCTATCCATCTATATGCTAAGGAAATGCTTATTCAGCAGTACAGGAAAAAGTATGGGACCAACGCAAAAGCACTCTTAAGTTTGGTATTTTTAGCATTCATCATTAACCGTCTCGAATCCTTGTTGGTCCCCAGTTACGGGGCATCCTGCAAGATCATCATCTCACACCAAAAAAGAAGTGGATGAGGATGAATAGTAAGATCTTAGAATGTTATAATGGTCAATCAGGACCTTTATGGTTTCGGCTTGCCTGTTAATCTGTCAGCGCTTTTAATGCTCGTTACAATTTACACAGTATATCATGTCATTTTTCCTATCCATCTACATGTATATGCTAAGGAAATGCTTACTTAGCAGTACAGGAAAAAGTATGGGACCAACGCAAAGGTACTCTTAAGTTTGGTATTTTTAGCATTCATCATTAACCGTCTCGAATCCTTGTTGGTCCCCAGTTACGGGGCATCCTGCAAGTACTGAATATTATTTCGGCAATGGCACATGCACAACCTAGTTCGAGCTTGTGATCATATACGAAAACTTAAGGCGAACGCAGGACAGTTTAGGAGCACACCGTCAATTATACTGTTTCTTGTATTTTTCCCAAAGGTGCACAAAGCTTGCTTCACAGTCCCAAAAAGACGCAAACAATGCTCAGCCTTTTAAACACTGTAGAGAATATTGGTATTGGTGGATCACTCAGGCTCACGCAAACCAGGGAAAGGGTCTGCTATACATATTTTAATTTTAACTATGCTACAATGATATCGGTAAAAGATGTGCAAATAAGAAAAAAGATAAGGAATGAAACGAAGCTAGCCACTCTCCCATTGCAACAATGCATCGAACGTCGAACTAGATGTCTAGCTTTTTTTTGAAGCTGCGACACGTTTTCATGCAAAGGTAAGAATATAAGATATGATTCCTGTACACGCATTTCTTGTCCAACTTTAAGATACAATTACAAGGGAAACCGGCAGTTAGTTCATCATTCCTCTTCAAACCTTCGAGTAGACCATACCTTTCGTCGTGACACGGCAAAGGCAACAAGTTTTCAAGAAGAGGTCTGACGTTCTCTCAAACTTTTAAGGAAGGGGTTGTCTAAGACCAAGTTCCTTACTCTAGTGCTTTTTTATTTGTGAATTTTGCTTCCAACGCAAAAAGTCCTCGGCAAGCTCAATACTACTGTTTTTGACATGCTGCGTGTGCAAAAAAGTAACATTGAAAATTTGGTATAGTTTCCGTTGTTTCTTTTTCAAAGATCTGCGCTTATCGATAAAAGGCCGATTCCTGCACTTTTAAAATGAGCCAGTATATTGTATAGTGTCAAAATAAAAAAGTTTTATTTCAAAGATCAAAGTACATCAAGAGTGGTTGATGTTATACCAAAAGAGAAACTTGTCATTTGATAATGGTTTTGTGAGACAAAAGGAGAGAAAAAAAGAAATTGCCAGTGACGTGTGCTCTTCGTATGGTGCACAAAATTTCGTGTAGGAATAAACCTGCTCCCTTCATCTGCATTGAGCTTCACAGCGAATCGAGAGTGCCTACAGTGATCGCTGAAATGTATTTTTAGCGAAAACAACTGAAGCGTAGCGAACCTGAAGTAAATAGGAAATTGCAGGCAATGCGGCTGAGGATGAGGACATAGATAACACCTTGATGCAGCAACGGTAGCCGGAAAAAAGTATATCAGGACTTGACTTTCTCTTTGGTTATCTAGCTGTATGAAAGTTCGTGAGTGACTTCATAAAGCTAGGTTACCAAAGTTAAAGACTGTCCTTGAAGTCAACGAATCATCGGCTTACCTCGAGGATCCCAACGCAATATGGCTATTATGACCAAAATGGGTAACAGATGCAAAAAATAAGGCGCATTTTTAAAATGCACAATCTTTTTTTACTATGTGGATCTATTTACTCTATTCAGAAAAAGCTACTTTTAAATTTCCAATATTTTCCTATCGTCTTTTTGCAGCTTAGAAAATTACAGGGATAATTTGAATTGTTGCAGATTGTGAGTTTGCCATATGCCATGAAAAGTACCGGTAAATGTGATGTTAGATGCATGTGGAGGGACATGCATGGAACCTTCCGACATGAAATACATATACGCACGCACGTAGTCCAGAGTTAAATAAGACAGGCATTTCTTTCTTTAGAATATTCCGTTCAGAAAAAATGTTTTTAATTTTTTCGAGTACGTGTGTAATGGTAACACTCTTCATATTTAATACGAAATGATCTTTAACTAAATGCGCAGAGGATATTTTTATCAAAAATCCTATACATATATACCTATACCGGTTGTCTTACGCATATTATGGACCTTTGTAAAATCTATGGGGCAATACGCGAAGCAAATTATACACGCCCGTGAGGCAAAGTAGTTTGAGAAATATAATGCATTAATTATCTACATATTATGTTAATTGGGGTAGAATGTTGCTCAACTCTATAAAATTCGAGGAATTCCAATTTCCCCCTAATAAAACTTGATTCTTCTTTATTCATCATGAGGATTATTTTTGGATGCGCCTAACTATGTATTTTTAGTCAATTTCCCAAATCTGGCAAGAAAAATTAGGCGTTTGACTCATTTGTGAATGTAAGCTTTATACATATATTAGAAAGACGCACAATATCTAGTTTTTGGGTATTTTCAGTTTTGATCAAAATTGCTCGAGTCCGTATTCGCCGGATGACAAAGCCCAAGCCTTTCATTATGTTACGCTTCATTTTTTTAGTTCGCAGCTTTTAAATTAATTTCTTAAGATGCGTGCATACTCAATTCTCAAAACATCTGCTAGACCGAACGATTCATCTAATCAAGTCACACAATTAAACCTGAAACTAGGCAGAATGCATACATATTCTTCATGCCTAAAATGTGCCGCAGGCGGTACGTTTTAGCTTGATTGTATAACGTCATCCTCGAAATATCTTGTTTGTGTGAGTACGAATTCTTCTCTTTTTGTGAGGCGAGAGAGACGAAGGAAACAAGGTTGGCACAATTTAACCGTTATATGGCAAACTCGTGAAGCATAAGATATCTACAACAACACATTTCAGTGTTGGAAACAGTAAAAAAATAATCAAATGGCCATACTCAGTATAAAGCTGATGTGAGACTTTTTTCCAGAAACTTGCATCCTTTTACAAAAAATGCCTTTAACACTGGCTTGCTTCTGGTCCTGATTCGAGCGAAATACATATAAAAACAAGACGGTATCTGGTAATGCCCAATCTTTCTGCACGATACTTTGTTCTAAACATTTTGTTTTCTTGGAATTCTACTCCAAAATCCTTCATTTTTTCATTTAAATTGGATTTTTAATAATTTGATTACGAAAAAGGGAAAGAGTGTTCAAAGGCAAGCCAGAGTCATACACCTTGTATGTACTACAAATGCTTTGAAACAAGATGTGATTAATTAATTTTTACTTTTCGTTTGTAGGGCAGATATTCAAATACATACTGATACAAAGATTTGATAATTCGTATTACGTGCACTTTCATGAAAAGCATGTAGTATATAGGTAGTTTAAAGAAAAAAAGTATATTATTCTAAGGCAGCCGACTTTTGATCAAATATGTGCGACTCGGTGGTACTGCATGAGCCTACCGATATAGATTTATTGTAAACAATAGTTCCGGTTTCGAATTCATAATCAGAGTTGAGGATCGCAGTTGTGATTCGAGATGCGTCCTAGAAAAAGATCCAGGTAATTAGTATATTAAAAGCAGGAAATGAAATCTGCAATACTTATTTACACACTATCATGTTACCTCAAAAACTGGAGGCAAACGCCCAATTTCACGAACAACTAGTAAAAGGTTCTTTCCCGTTGTCCGTTGAAGGAACGCTCTGGACTTGTCACCGATACAAACAACCTTGAGATCTCCATTTTTCTGGATTTTATTCTACAAAGAATACATATTTACGATATATGCATATAAACTTTTAAATTGCATTATTAAATTAATTTTTATGTAAATAAAATTTTTGTGTAAACTTTATTTGGATTAAAATTAACTTACCCTACACGACGACCAACTGAACTATGAACAGCACCGCACATCCCTTTATCAGACGTGATGGCGATGACCACCTCTGCGACTTCGTAAAATGTCTGGGATCCTTCTCCATAGACAAATGCTAGCTTTGGTTCGCGTTCAGCCTTGGCATATTTAGCGGCGGAGACGATCTTCATACTCTGCGTAATTTTTTGAATATTTTTGACTGACTTGAGGCGGGCTGAGATCTTCTGCAGAGTGGCCATTTCCCTTGTAGATTGTAAAGCGCACAATGGCGATCGCCATATCGAAGAGGCCAGCGTCTTGGCTGCGGTGGTCGGGAGCATTTTTTGACTTTCCGAATTTCGTTAAAAACCTGGAAGGGGCTGGAAAAACTGGAGAATAAGATGACTTGAAACTAAAACGCCAACGACCCTGTGTAATCCCTTAAAATTATGTTTGCCTAAATATTATACTCTCACTCTGTAATTATCATAGGAGGTTATAAAACCATTTAGTTCTTCTGTCTGTTTTCGAAAACTTTTAGGAAATGACAGGTCTTCAGCGGGTGGGGAAATTCAGTTTTATTATAATAAGAAAATATAGCATAACGAAGAAAATTCAAAACTGAAATTTCTAGCGATACTTTCTAAAAACTCGTTAGCTGCTGGTGCTGTAACTGTAAAAATCATAAATTAGTATCCGATTGTTTTAATTCGACACAAAATCAAAGACCTTGTGTCATACACAAGCAAAGCACAACAATTTCTTTGATTTCTTTTCTTTGAAGATTTACAAAAATGCTTGGAATAGAATGAACATAACCTAGCGAAAAGTCTGGCTAATAATTAAAATTAACAATTCAAAGTTTGTTACTGTTTCACTTGCTCTTTGTCTGCGTTTAAAGATCCACTTTCATGGCATAAAAAGACGCTTTATAGCCGTTTTTTCATGACAGCAAGAAAACGTTCGTTCCGCACTTACTTTTACTTACATTACTTACGCATACTTTCCTGCACGATGCTTTGTTCTTCTAAGCATTTTGTTTCTTGGAATTTTACTCTTAATCCTTCATTTTTGCCATTTAAAGTGGATTTTTAATAATTACCAAAGAGGCAAGAGTGTTCATGCAAGCCAAAGTCATGCATGTTGTATACGTGCAAAAGTAAGTCATTTGGATTAGACAAAGCGTGCATTGTGCATAATCTGTCTGGATGCAGCCCTTATTAAAAAGTTTCCTTTGAAAAAGTTGTAGTAAGCAGTCCCTAATAAGTGGACAGCAGCAGCTGCAAAACGTACATGAAAGGAGAACGCTGAGGGAAGAATTCGGCGAATTAAATGGGACGTGAAATGATGGGACTTATTACTACACTAGCGATGTTACGATCTACTTTCTCGCCAAATGAATTTTTAGCGCCTTATGTAATTGCTATAGTGTAAAAATGTTGCCCTTCGGAGAAAGTATATGAAAATGTGATGTCTAATTTCAATCATGATAATGTTTAAAGAAATAAACGTCTAGTGCCAATTTATTTACCTTCGTGTGATGTAAATTAAACTTACATATCATATAGTAATTGCTGCTTTTTTGTTTGTTTTGCTATTAAGTAAATATTACCGTAGGCAAAAAATGCTCTTGTGACGACCAATGAATGCATGCATACTTGTGGATACAGTAAGACACCAAATGGAGTCCTGGGGGCACTTGGAAATAAAAGGGAAGTTGCCCAAACATTCTTCAAATTAAGTAGATATAAAAATCTAATATCCATGGAGAAAGGACGGAAGTGATATAGTCGAACTCTACTATGTAGTTCACAAATGGTCATTAATAAAATGAAGAAACTTGTTGCGTTGTTGTTAGTTTCAGTCTCTTTTTACCCACATGCCAAAAGCACGAGCGGACTTCCGACTGAGCTTTTGTTAAGTCATCTAAAACTGTAATGAAACCAGAGTCAAGTATGGGTACCAAAATGTGGTAGAAGTAGCGGTAGAAGTATTTGGCAAAAAAATTTCCAG
>JAHZMY010000404.1:0-12562 GCA_027743915.1 Seira sanloemensis
TGCAATTTTGATACCCGCAGATAGCCCGTGCAATTCTCTATTACATGGCATTTAAATCGTATCCGAATACTGCGGACATTTTGAGTTAGAGCGATTTGAAGTACCCCTTACTTTTTAAAAAATGTGCTCAATTTGCCCCTATATAACGTCACAGGCATCTGAAAATTTGCACTTTAGCTCATTTTAACATGCTCTACACGATCCTGATAACCGATAGCCTAAAACTAGTCACAAACTGCCTCAAAAAACATCCGCCATTATATCAAGGTTAAAGCCATTTTTAACCCCGGGTTACCATGGCAACGTCTAAAATTGACTCAAAACCTCTTCAGGAGGGCTTACCAAGCGTATGGAACAAAAAACCAAAATCTCAAAAAAAGGGCCGCTCAATGCATAGGCTTGGTCCACTGTGACCCGGTTCCAAGGACACTCGCATGTGGGAAGTTTCTCTGTATTTAGAATTCCGAGTGCAAATAAAAAATCTCTTTGCATCAAGCGTTTTTAGCTGAAGTTGTTGAAAGAAATTCTGGAATAAAGTTTGTATATAAATTATAGGGTGATGGCCGCGTAATGTAACATTATTATCATCTGGTAAAATTATCTGGTAAAATCTGTCGTTTACGTAATACTAAACGTAAGCGACACAATCGCGGTCTAATGTAATGACTGCAATTTTCTTGGTATTCAAATTGAATTGGATTTTCATGGTCCGTAATGAAAGTCACAAACATATGCTCAGATTATAAATTGGGAGCGTTGCAAATTTTGTGTTGCTAAACTCTGTCAACTTCGTAAAGCTCTCTTGGCCAAATAAAATCGGTTTGCAAAAAACTTAAATTATTCTCATTTCCAAACGCGTAGATTCTGACAATGAGAAATATCTATTAACTCACAGAGGGAGTTTTATTTCTGCCAAACTCGGCCGATCAAGTAATTTGACGATATGGGTTAATCATTTAACTCAAGCAATGCACTAATGTTATGCTTTTCCAAGCCACTTTTCAATACAGCATTAATATTTGTGCACGACAAACTCTCCGGTTCGTCAAATTTAATATTGTTAACTATTTTCTGTGAAAAATAGAATGAAATCCCGGGATTTTCGGCGTCGGTGTCATGACATGCATTAAAATATGTCGGGCTTGGAATTACATTGGATATCGAAGTTCCACAAAAAAATTGGTATCAGTAAATCCCAACACTTGTCAGATCCCTGTCAGTTGCAAATCGTCAAATATTATAATACGTTCAGAGATAGGCCAGCCAAATAAAATAGTTTCTGGGGTTTCTGGCCAACGAAAGATTTAATCCATGAAAAACAAATAATATTTTATACTTGTCTTGTAAAGTTCTGTGAGTTCTGTTATTTCTACAGTTTGGCACATTTATGGCTGTCTTTGAGTCAAAATCTCCGATTTTTGCTTCAAAGTCGACTCTTATTATTACATTGTCATATGGGTATTGCATACGGAGTTTTTCTATTGCATATGCAAGGTCCGCAATTTTGTCATTATGCAAATATGACCTACCTTTATAGCTTAGTCTGGCTGTGGTATGTCTATTTCCTTTATCCAGAACTTGACAAGATGAGAGTGTGTTCATGTGGTATTAAATGATCAAGCCACCACTATATCTTCTCCCACTGCTAGACTTACAATTTCTTTAAAGCTTGAAAGGTATGCACTCCGTTTGTCTCTGTCTGAACAGGTTTCTTATTATCCTTTGATCTGCAATTTTTGCATAATTGCGTTCTTTGAACTTTTCATGTATCGAAACAACAAAGTGAAATAGTGATATAAACAAAGTGTTTTTTATATATTATGAAACATGAACATGCGAATTTCATATTGGTGTAATTAGGTCTTCAAATGTTTCGGCTAATTCATGTCATGCGATTTGACGTTGTTAGACATTTCTGTTGGTGTAATAGCACAAATGTCTTCATGTGAAGAAACAGATTCCAGAATTTGTATACTTTTCTTAGGGTTTCTTCACTTTTACTCTTATATTATCACCTGGACCTCTCCTTACATTTAAATTCTTGACCCCTTCTAAATTAGATAATCATAAACAGTAATAAATGTCTCCAAAAAGCATCTCCCTTTTTTTCTTCCCTCTTTTTTACACACACATTTTCTCTGTACTTTAAACTTGTCTTTATCATCATCATCATCTTACAATTTGACCTAATACTAGTTAAAATTTACATGCACACTTTTTTTCTCTCTTCGTACGTACCTTATTTTTAACAATCCAATAGCTAACTTTATTATTATTCCTAGACAAAATCCTGGCTGAAGAAATTGATTACAGAGTTTTATAATTTTTTGTTTTCTTGACTGGTTCTTCATTCTATTTATATCTACACCTGGACCTTCCCTTACATCTAAATTCTTAACCCTTTCTAACATTCATAATCATAAATAGCAATAAATGTCTCGAAACCTCAAAAAACATATCCCTTTTTCTACCTTTTTACACACTCACATTTCCTCCGTCGTTTCAACTTGTCTCTTTAACTCCATACTTCTGTAATCATCTCCTACGTGCTCTTCCATTCTAATTCTTTACTTACTCATTCATCTCTACTGCTTTCCCTAATTTCACGTCTTTGAAAATCCATGTACATTTATTTACATTAAGTGCGATTTAGGATAAATGCCTGCTTTACTAGGGTCTTTTAGAAGCTTCTAACCGTCAAATGAACTGGTTACTTTGAAAGACGTGCACCACAACCTATCTAAAATTTCATGGAAACTTCTTTCTCTATCGCTTTAATATTGATTAGATTTTATCTACAGCTTTAGCTGAAACATATTATTTGCTAGAGCTGTCAGGCTCGACTACTGTTAATGATTTTTTGGCATGTTTAGAGCGTAATGCAAGACTATGGATTTATACTACGAATGAATACGTGGACAACATGATGATTGATGCATCATAATTCATAATGTTTTGCTCAAAATTGCTTTATGATGCGGCTTTTAAATGCGTGCTGTATTTTATTGCCTAACATTACATTAAGAAAATATCTAAACAAATTTCGTAGAATTTGAGGTTGTCTACTTACATGAGGCAACCCAAAGAAGTATGGTTTAAATTGCGGCGACAGTCACTTGCGTATATATACTAGTCTTATTGAGAAGACACATGTCCTCACAACGTATTCACAAGTAAACTGTTTTCTAGACGAATCCTTTTTGTTTTTGTTTGTGCAGTTACTTCAACGGCCATAGGATTTTCCTTGCCTAGTCTGGCATACCAAAATCAAAAATACAAACAAACTATGAATTGCAATATTCCCTAACCAAATGTTTACTTGAAATCTGAACCTTACTGTAGTTATGTCGTAAATTGAAGTTTTTAGGCTAGTAGCTAGGTTCAGTTTGTAATTTTTCAGTTTGTTTTCAAATCATTAAAAATTACACTACATAAATGTATATGTAGAGGTATATAAACTTAAACGCACAGGCATGTCAAAAAACGTAACTAATAATAAATTTAAAGTTTATAGTTACCAAAGTTCTGCTGCAAATCTTAAATTACAATGTAGACCATAAAGTTCACACTTTACAAAATTGTGTTAGGAATAATTTACAAGGCATAAGAATGGCCGTATTTTGCAAATTTACACATACAAAGTTGTGTTTTTAAGTATCAATTTACAGAAACATTTTTCTGCAGTACATACAACTGCTTAAAAATGCTGCACAGCTCAAACAATTAAATCATACAATCCAAACAACAATGAGCCATTTAAGTCGTAGGTAAATCCATTCGTTATTATGGTCTATGTTAAAAAGTTGCTGTTGTTTTGCTTTATATTTGCTTTTATGCAGAACAATACATATTCTGTTGACGGCAAAAGGTCGTCAGAGGTTATACACGTGTTTATGAGAATTTACCTTTTTTATGAACAAAAGAAGTATATTTTAGCTTGAATAATGGAATGATATGTATTTTTGTAAAGTATTAATACCTGTAAAAATGTTGAAGATGTGCCAATCTCAGCCATACCCAACCAATCTCAGCAACAAACCTTTGAACGGGCTCGATGACTGTGCTTAGATGGTAACGTAACGAAGCCCGCTGCTTTCAGCAGTTTGTGGCCAATAGAGTTTGTGAAACATGAGCTAACTGTTGTCACACAGTGAAGATGGGTGCCATCAGTACAAACGCCGGAAAACGGTGTTTTCTCCGAGTTGGCCGCGTTTACTGTCCGGTTCAGGATGTACACGGCGGTTGAACATGCCTCAGCCCAGAATCCTCTTGTCAGTTTACAGGCATTATCTTTGTGAACTACTTTCACTTTGTCACCCGTTTGGGTCTCAAAGTAGGCTATTGAGTTCTGCAGCTCTTTCGGAGCTGTGGACTTCTTCTTGAAAAAATGATGCATACAGGAAGTTTGACTAATCATACAGCGTCAGCATCATTTATTTCATGATCATCATGATTCCTGTCAAGTGTGTGTACAGGATCTCTCTTGGTTCGCATTTTTGTTTTTTATCTTCCTCTGCGATGGCGTCCTCACCATTTTGCCAATTTTGCAGAAGTCGCAGAATAAATCAGCTCCACGAAAGCTGACTCTTTTTCCTATGCCAGTGGCTGCTTCGTTTTCTACTTGTCAAGCATCTATTTTTATGCTATAATGATTTAATGATTGCCCCATGGAATATACTAAAGTATGATTAGCACGATGCGAAAATAAGTTCGTAAGTGTATGCTTTGATTCGAAAAGTGAAAAGAATATTTGTTTTATTTAAGAAAAAACAACCTAGCTATTTTACAAGTTTCAAATAGCCCCTGATACCTAGTTTGATCAAATCGCTCATTGAGCACCCACATCTTGGCTATTTGAGGTTTTTGTGATCGCTCTCTTAATTTCATCTGTCTCGTGAGCCGAACTCACTCGTCCTATTTATACAAATTTGCATCATCCTCATATTACATGCTAGTTTACATATACATACATTTTTCTCCTCTCCACATCTCACTTCTAAAAATTCAATACTTAACTATTTTATTATTATTATCCCTAGACAGCATCCAGATAGAAGAGATAGATAACAGATTTTTATACTTTTTTGGGTTTTTACTCGTACTTAATTCTATTTACACCTAAACCTGGACCTTTCCTTACAAATAAACTCTTAACCCTTTCTACTATCATAAACATAAATAATCATAAATGTTTGAAGCCTTAAAAACATCTCTCCTTTTTTCTACCTTTTTACACATTCACATCTCCTCCGACGTTTACACTTGTCCATTTAAAACTTGTCCCTTTACTCTCTGCATCTCTAATCATTCCCTTCCTGCTCTTCCATTCTCAATATTTACCTACGCAGCATTTCTTTCTGCTTCTTCCCCTCACTTCACGCCCTTGAAAACATATTTACAACAATTTACGTTTTTCTTTACTTCCCTTGGCTTATTCTCTAAAACACATTTTTATCTTACATTTTTTATCCTGCTCTCCTCCTTACTGTACTTACTTTTTTAAGTCTATAACACTACTATCAGCTTTATATTATGCATGTTTATGCGGTCAAGTCGGTGGTGAAGAAGCTCCCCTTGCTCCACCATCGTGAGGTTTGCTCGGATTATTGGTTTCCTGAACCTCATCACATACATTTTCCCACATTTGTCAGCCCATGGCATGTATGTGTTTCCACGCTTGAAATGTGCATGATTGGCATCTTGGTATGTCACAAAGCCTTTTGCCGTCAGCGTCCCCGTTTGGAACAGATTTACGGAGTCTTACAATGTTTGCAGGTATCTCCGTCAAGTTCTTCCATCTCGACGATTCCGATTTCCATGGTAAGGAGCTCGTTGTTGGCTCCTGTGGTTGATATCACTATCGGCTCTTTCATCTTCAACATGGTGAACAGTCCTATGTCACCGCAGATGTGCTGGGAAGGTACCATGTTGTATGTGACGAGGATAACATTCCAAGCAGAGCATTACAAATGGCTAATGATATCGCATAAAATCCTCAGGTTCATGTGTTATTTGCTTCATGATGTCTACCATTTTTCCATTTTTTCACTCACTCAATGCACTTTCTGATGGTAGATAATTTCCGGATTCAAACGTTCTTTTAACACTTCTGAAATATATTTCATTGCTTGAATCTGGTCAATTTGGCTCTTTTGATTCTGTTTGAGAAGAGAAAATAGATTACAAGGAAAAGTGTCTTCCTTTTAGTAGGTTGATAATAAGATGCTAACTTTTTCTCGAATTTAGCATTCGCGTATTTATCTCGCCTGCTGTTTCTGCTACCTCTAATATTTTAACTTTCTGTATTAAGCTGGCCTGAGATGGAACAGTTTTCTGGTGTAAATTCATTATAATGGCCTTGTAAAAAATCTTCTAACTCCGTAACCCTTCTGTGTAATCTACTTTAAAATTTGAGTACAAAATTGTAGTACAAACATTTTACCGACTCAGGTCACCTTTGTGGAATAAATGCTGGTGTAAGGGCATTTTTCTGTTTTTTAAACTGCTTAGCTATTTCAAGGTTTGTGGGCTTGTATAAGTCTGCTTACGTTGGCCTATAGTCACACCGTGGTGCACAAGGCGGGTTTCATACAGGCGTGCGTAGGTAACCGGATGATGTTTCAACCAACAGACTCAACAAAACAAGATTGTAGTAAAATGCTGCGACGAGGCAGAAACATATAAGCGTTTTTCCCTATTTTAACAAGATATTTCATAAGAACAACTTTTTAAAATTCTTTGAAGGAATACTAAATTTTCCCTTCTTAAGGTAAGATGGGCAAATGAGACTTACTCAATAATAAATAGGCTGACCACAATAAAAAACTAACGTATCAATGCGTCAAATCTTTGGACTTTACTTACATCTTGAAACGCTCTTTTACCTACCGCGACGGTGACCGCAATGAAGGTGTACAAAGAGTAGTTGTGGCTGCTACCTGTGCGGTACAANACGCTCTTTTACCAACCGCGACGGAGAGCGCTCCTATGATGACGGTGACCGCAATGAAGGTGTACAAAGAGTAGTTGTGGCTGCTACCTGTGCGGTACAAATCCATTGGCTCCAATTCATCAGACTTCTTGACCTCGGTGGCGTTGAGTATAAGTTGGCCGTATGATCATCATTGAAGAGAACCCAATTAGTTTTTGAAGTCCAGAGAGGTGCCCATATTTTGATGGTGGTGGTGGTTCCGTCATACTCGACATTGTTTACCTCAAACACAGAGTTGAAAAGTATGGAGAACACTTTCTCGGGGCAGTTTTGTCTTGTTGCCTATGGTAAACTTGGAATTGGGGCAATATATGTAGATCAGACTTGCTTCTCGCTTGATTGCGATGAATTGAAGGTGGTCCTGGGGTGTTTCGGCTTCACACACAGGAATACTACATTTCCCTTTCTTAAGGTAAGATGGGCAAATGAGACTTACCCAATAATAAATAGGATGACCACAATAAAAAACCTACTTATCAATGCGTCACATCTTTGGACTTAACTTACATCTCGGAACGCTCTTTTACCAAATTTAATTGTAAATGTCTTGAGACAAGTGGTACTTGAGGCACATAACATATGCCACCGTTTTGTTTTTAAAAATTATGAATCGCATATTTGGAAATTTTTAGTAAGCAAAGATCTACAAAATTATTGAAAGTACTTTTAGTTAACTTTCTTAGCTTACATACGCATACTTTGGTCTTAATTGATTTGGATAGTATGTACGGATATTTTCATGTGCAACATCAATATCTTGCTATACACACATTTAGTATCCATTCTCTGTAGTACAATTCTGGCTAAAATTTGAGTTGTGCCACATGATTGTTTGTGGAGATGGGGGGTTTTACGCTCGTAAAGGGGAAAGAAAAGGAATTGCCTATTTTTAAGGTGGATGACGAGGCTTCGCTTGGTGTGTGAAAGGTAACCTTTTCTCCTTCGGTTGTATCCACGTGTCCACGTTAGCGCACTGTTATATCATAGTTATATCATGAGGCAAAAACTAACTTGGTTTATACCCGTTGAGTTAATTTTGTACGAGCTGAATATTTTCTGCAGCTTTGTGCAATATCCCCAATAAGTATACGACCTCAAGAATTATCTAATTTTTCAAATAGACAAAAAAGAGACATAAAAGATTGGCATTTTGTACGAAAGTCGGAATTATAACGGCTGAAGGAACGATAAGTGTCACAGCTTGTTGACCGTGAGACTTCCAAGGTAGGGAGACTCAGGTTTTAGTAGATAATGTTAACACTACTTTACTTGAAATATTTGCATGTGTACATGCTCACACATTATCTTTGTATGCCTATTTGTGGCT
Source organism: Seira sanloemensis (assembly GCA_027743915.1). NCBI lineage: Eukaryota > Metazoa > Arthropoda > Collembola > Entomobryomorpha > Entomobryidae > Seira > Seira sanloemensis. The sequence continues at coordinate 8,319 of JAHZMY010000404.1, forward strand.
CATATATAAATATTTTAACGATTTCATTAATTTTTGGAATTAAAAATCTGTGGGTTTCATGACAGTGCACTTACTTATGTGTACAGTGTACGTTTCTTACGTACGTATGTACGGAGAGTGAGGACGTGAACTGGAAATTTATTGGAATTGAAATGCGATGACGCATGTTATGTAGTCTGGAGAGCATAGTACGCATAAAATGAAATGCAATGTAAGTAGGTACCTAATAATAAAATGAGCAAAATAAATTCGTCAATGAGCGTATGTAGGTTACGACGGGGGAAGGAATGTTAATTAGCACTATTTAAATGAATCCCCCTTCAACAGCGTTGGTCCAATCGTCTCCAATATGTAGTTTTGTGCGGAGTAGATACGCAGGTTGTGTGTTGGGCGAGGTCAGAATCGAGTAGGGACCGATTTCGCCCGTCCACATTTTGGAACACTATGACTATGGTAGATTTTATCGCGCTTTGGGACAATTTTTCTTTTGATGTCCATACTTGGAACTGTTTAGTGAATAGGCAGTGAGCTTTATGTGTTATGGGCAGTGAGGGCCTTGCTGTATTTAGGCATCAGGATGTAATCGGGCTCGTTGGCGGAGTGGGAGTTGCTTACGACGAGTTGGATGATAAAATGCTGATGAAGATAAATCACGCGGTCTAGGAGACGGCTGTGGTATTAAATAGGGGTTCTGTGGTCAATGTGCGGTAGAACGCGTATAAAGTGTCATTGCGGAAAAAGTAGCTGGTAGCTCAACGCTGCCGTTTAAAGGTTTTGTCAAACGAAACATTTGTGAACTGGAACATACCAAACACAACAGCCATTCCACGAGAAACACTAATTAATAGTTTGGAGAGAAAGCGCAAAAGCGAACGAAAAATTTTCATTTTGTCCCAACGTCTTAATTGAAGCGACGCAAGGAACAAAAAGTGCTACAGGTTGCTGACCGTGAGACTTCCGAGGTAGGGAGCTCAGGTTTGATTAAATCATCTTTATCTTAATACTATTTTATTTGCAATATTAATATATGTACCTTCTTACACATTATATTTTAAGTAAGTATTGTAACGGTTTTTAAAAATAATTTTTAGAATGGTCAAATGTCCGTTTCTAAAGTTACTTAAATTCAGAATGTTACTTACTTTTACTGGACATCTCTGTGATGCCCATTATGTCATGCGTCGATTTCCAGACACAAGTTGTTTCATCACCTTTAACGTTGGTTGTCTACTTCACACACAGAGTCAACTATTTCTGTCTTCAAGGGGTCTTCGAGATATCCACAAGTTTCAAAGTTTCTTTTTTACTTAAAAGTTGTCATGAAGCCCGACATTAGCTTCACTTTCATATTCTACTCCTTGCATTAGACACGAGCAAAGATTAATCATTTCACTGGGGCATTATGAGACGGTGACGGAGATTTCGACTTTAAATCCTGCCCTTTTCACAAAAAAACTGATTTTTCAGAGTGTGAAGGTGCGCAGACTTAGTCCTTCATTTGTTCTTTAATTATCTCCATTTTTTCTTTTCAACAATTTCACAAAACAATGTCCAGTCCGGGCTCATTATGAAACACTTTCTGAAAAACCACACATTCACTTGACCCAACTACCGTCTGCCGACATCATCTTATGTGTGGATGCATGTGGTTGACGGCTATGGCTATATATATATCATTCATCATCATCATTCATCATCATCATAGTCATTCATAATTATGAGTGTAAGGCGTAAGCTTTTCACTTCAACATGGTTCCACATCGCGAACGGCTACATTTATGCTCACTGGGTGGAACTTGAGGAACAATTTGTCTCTTCTGGCTCAACGGCTTTTGCTTTTATAGCACCCAATTTCTTTTGGAAATATTACAATTTGGCAGAATGGCCTGAAGAGCACCAATTTTTAAATTGTTCTGGTATTTCTAGACATACGAGTGGTTCCATTCTTTCGCTTCTTCCTAAGCCTTCCTCGACTTCCGCTGTTAATAAAATTTCATAATAAGAACAAATTCGGTCATTCGCATTCCGAGGCCCGTTGCAGCAGTTTCAAATACATCCAGTCAATTAACTATTTGCTTACTAGTCACTGCTTGATTATCACACAATTCTCGGCACTTACGACTACATTCCTTATGTACTTTAAATGTTGTGATGTATTAGATGCTTAGCCTTCATATAAGAATGTGTATGTGTTAAGAAGAAAACACCATGTTACAATGATCAGACTACAAGTCTTGTTTAATCATACGCATTCATTCAAATATACAGTATACATTGCAGTAGGAGCTAGGTCTCCGACTCTGGCTACGTATTTGTTGTGTTAGCTGGAGTTATCCTGGAACTCCAGTCAATGCTAATCCTCAACGAACACCATGACATAAGACTAAATTCTGTTCCACGACTGGTCGCATAAGAATGTTAAGTGTCTCGACAAAAATGTGGCGATACCATTTTCAATAGTAATACAAAACAAAGTTTAAGAAAAGTTCTGACGACATGGGTAAAAACGGCTCGCAGGGACGCTCATGTCACTGTGTATTACAGTTTCGGCAATTTCAGTTCACTGGCTTCACTCAAAGGTGTGGAAAGTGTACGCTGAGTACGGCACAAGGTGTGCACAGCAAAAGAGTAAAGTTAATGTTTTGCTTTCTCTTTTAAATGTGAATAAAATAAATGAATGTCTAACAGACGCGAAAACTACAAACATTTGGGTTTTTAATTCATTCCTTTTTTACACTTCCCACTAACGCTTCTTTTTTTTGTAGAAAATTGGCGAACTACACGCAAAATTGTACCAGTGCAAAAATATATTTAGACATGTACATAGGATAAGACATCCATATATGAATGTATAGGATCTCTCACATATTTCGCTGTTCCGTTTTATATCTACGACGTTTACAACCACGTTCACATGCAGAAAGCATGAAATGAATTATCAAAATATTAGACAACCATGGTGTACACGAGAAGGTAAATTTTAAATACGAAAAGGAAAGTATAGTTTCCACGTCAATTCTTGGCTTATTGAAATGGTGCAGCGAGATCTTTGAAACACCCTTTACGTGCAAGTAAATGCACACAATAAAAAATATTAGACAACCGTGGTGTACACGAGGAGGTAAATTTTAAATACGAAAAGGAAAGTATAGTTTCCACGTCAATTCTTGGCTTATTGAAATGGTGCAGCGAGATCTTTGAAACACCCTTTACGTGCAAGTAAATGCACACAATATATTTTTGTAGTGCATGACTTATTAAGAATAACATACGAAAAACACCGATGTTTTTTTTGTTTCACCCATTATTCATCTACAATATTATTGTGAGCGCAACGCATGGAGCCTTGAAGCAAAGAAAGCATAATGTAATATTTATATATGGGTTACTATCTAAAATTGCCTCGAATCCTGCATCTTCCACATATGCATTTCATCTCTTCATCACTTCACCAATTTTCCACACTCTCTAACTACACTCACTCACGCATCTTTTTATTCGACAACAAAGAGAAGTGCGTGAGATACCTACTTTCAACAAGGCGAGTTGACGAAGTGGTGATGGAAACAATATTTATGAATCATTAACAGGTGGAACATTTTTGTAGTGCATGACTTATTAAGAATAACATACGAAAAACACCGATGTTTTTTTTGTTTCACTCATTATTCATCTACAATATTATTGTAAGCGCAACGCATGGAGCATTGAAGCAAAGAAAGCATAATTAAATATTTAGGTATGGGTTACTACTATATCAAAAATTGCCTCGAATCCTGCATCCTCCACACATGCCTTTCATCACTTTACCAATTTTCCACACTCTCTCCCTACACTCACCCACGCATCTCTTTATTCGACAACAAAGAGAAATGCGTGAGATACCTAATTTCATCAAGGCGAGTTGACGAAGTAGTGATGGAAACAATATTTATGACTCATTAACAGGTGGAGCAGATCTTCATTATTTCTAAAAAATCAGATTTTTAGTTTTGAGAGTACCTTGCAATCGGAACCATAATATAGGCATGGAACATTTCATTTCGGAGAAGTTTCAAATAGAGCTAAAACCACTTTGAGCGCGCCTTACGACGAATTAAAAAAGTATTTATCAACCTTATAATTTATTCGTAGTGTTAAATGTCACTATTTATTGCTGATGTATTTTAATTACAAAACCCCTCCTCATAAAAATTATTTGCACAAAAGCTTGAAAATACGCATTCTATTCTGCCACATGAATG
>JAHZMY010000405.1:0-27082 GCA_027743915.1 Seira sanloemensis
GAGTCACCACTCCTCCTCCTCTTCCGGAGGTAGTAGTCATCCGCCGTCTATGAATAGTCCAGGGTCAGCCCAAAGCACACATTACCATCCTCCACTGCCCTCGTCAAATCCGCCAAAGTCCCCGCCATCCTCTCAGTCGACTGACTCTACCACAACGACAATGGCTGACGACGCCCCAAGCCTCATGAGCCAGTTGACCATGGCCAGTTACAACAACAGCGGACCCTCTCTCATCTCCATGAACAATGCGACCAAGTCGCCGGTGCCAGTGCCAAAATCCTCGTATTCGTCGAGAAACAATTTGCTAAACTCTCCGGTAGTCACTAGTAGTAATAGTAATAGTACAATTGTGAACAATGGGGAAAGTTACCTGAGTATAGACGGCGAGCATGTATATTCCACTCTGGATCCTCCAAGCCCTCAACCTGTTCAACAACCGATGAGTCTGAGTCAAAACATTAGCAATAGTAGTAACTCTGTGGGTGCAGCAAACTTTTTGAATAGCATCCACCTCCCGAATGGCTACACGTACCAGCCGCAATCCACTCTAAATCATCATCATATGCCACCTCCCACATCCTCCCATAATCAAGCACAACAGTGGCAGCAGGGGAATGGTGCAAGTCATCATTTCTCCCCTTCAAATGGGAAACAGCTTCATCCTCATCAGGTGTTGTCCAGTTTTGCGTCGCCGAATTCATCTTCCTCCTCCGGACCCGGAGGGTCGAAAGGCTTTAAGCTGAAAGATGGAAATAATCCAGTGCAGACTTATCTCGTGTAAAAAAAGTGACCATTTTTGTGATACAATTCATAATAGGTTATAATATATAAGTATTAATCTTTAAGCTTTATACCTTATACCTTCCGGTGTATCCCTTGCTGTAATTTGGTTCAAATATAGTCATTTCCCCGAAAATCCAGACATTCTCTCTTTTTTCTGAAAGCAAGACTTCACCGCAGAACCAGAGTGATTCCTCAACATTTAACTGCGTTCCGAAACAGTTTCGAGATGAAAAGCTGCAGCGTAAATACAAGAGCATTGTAAGTTCCCTTTATGCATTTATATGTTCATTATATACAGTCTAAATCTAAGTCTAAATCTACTAGCGTAAAAATATATATAACTCTATTCGTGTCAGAGTCAATAAAACGTAGGAAAAATTTAATTAGCTAATAGCCCATAGATAGACTAGCTCACTAAAAATGTCTGCGAAATAGACTAAGTGCATACATCAACTCACACACGAAAATCTCCTTTCGTATAAAAAAAAGTATATTATTATTGCACTCATGTGAAAACAATCTTCCTCTAAACTAACAAAATTATTTACTACTGGCAAGAGTATAAAAATAATATAATAAAAAAATTTCGACTGCTCTCGTTTCGTTTGCTTCATTTCACAAAGTTCCGTGTGTGGGTGGGTGTTGCTCTTGCACCACGGCAAGTCACGATTTTGTACTTAAGACACTCACACAGAGTGTAATGCCACCCAGATACAGAACCTTTTTACGACCTTCATGGTTTAAGTGCTAATTAAATTTTTAAAAACGAATTTAAATCCATTTGGGAAAAGTAAATTACGGGAAATTCAAGTAAAAGTATATACATTTACATTTCGAGCTGTAAGGTAATTTTGAATTGCAGGCACGCTAATTGCAAGCTAATGATAATAATGATGGGCATAGAGAGCTGCATAGGTTTTTTTAAAGGAGCGATATAGGTCAGAGTAATTACAATCAGTGAAATTGTAGAAGAAAAAAGTGAGTCAGGATAGAATTATATGCCATCTTTTTATATCTTTAAAAAAAAGAAGAACGCCAAATATTTTAAGAAAACGGTTCGAGCTCGAGTTATGTATATGTCCACATTGAATGAACAAGTTGAAAGAAGGGAAGTGTTTTTATGAAATACGATATTTTTATCAATTTTTGATGAAAAAGGTTTAGCTCTCTCTTTAAAAACCTAATTTAAGAGCTTTAGAAATGAAAACCAAATGCCGCGCCTAAATCGACGGTTTTAAGAATACAACATAGACTGATTTTGAGAAACCTATATTTTGTATTTTAATTATATTAACAAATTTTAAGTTTTATAAGGTAACTTGGGTTTGAGCTGGAGCTGAAGCATTATTTACTGAATTTGTGGTAGAATTCCAAAATTCTGGCTTATCTTCAATATCTATTACTTGACATTATTCAAGGTTATCTTGGGGCAGATAGACGCAACATTTTGAATTATGACCTGTTCATTATCACTTCTCCATAAAGAATTTTACTTTTATGACGCCAAAATTAGTGTGCGATGGGAATAGCGGCATTCCTAAAAAGGATTTCATGATGACCGAATCAAATTCTAAAATATTAAAAACAGAATTCCAATTCGTTCCCCTTAATCAGATGCTCTGAAAGACAAAGGGCTCTGCGCTTGGTACATTTTAAGCTGTGAATTTGAATTTTAAAATGCAAAGCAGAATCTGACACAGAGAGATGTGAAATATAGCAGTTTCTCTTTGGTCACGGTACATTTTCCAAATGGTGGATTCCATGCTGTGCGGATTACTGGTCAGAAAAATGTGGGACAACGAACCTTTCTTTTAAATAAAAATATCCTTTAAAAGCTTACTTGCTTTTCTTTTACCTTAAAATATTCACAAATACATTTGATACCAGAAACCGGTGAAAATCTAAAAAAACTAGTAATGAACAATAAATGCTTCAGTTTCAGCTCCTTACTCCACGTTTTTATATATATTTTTATTGATTTCCTTTACATCAACTGCTTTAAAAACCTAAGTTTTTTATAAAACTTGTACTAAATTGGTTATGCTATTTTAAGAATTTTTTGTTATATAAATACTTATTTTTATTTTAACCTTCATACTTTAAAAACTCCAATCATCCTTCCTGTTATATTATAATTAAAGATGTAAGATTGTACGTGTATATGTATGTAAAAATAGAAGAAGAAATACTTCGCATTTTTTCAAATGATAATATGTAAAAAAAAGTTTGCTTCACATGAGGAAAAGATAAGGAATATGAATATTAAATTACACAATTATCCACCTTCAAACAACTTTTCCACTGGGCGAAGGAACAACAGGTAGCCCCACGGTATATAAAACAGCATGTCACATTACTCGGCAGAGTTTTTTATGGGGTAGAATGTGAATACTGTAGCGTATATAGTCGCGCACTCTTTTTATAGTAAGGTAATTTAGCTAATTAATGCTTGAGCGTAATCACACTAAATCGTAAAAAACTGTATAAATTGTCCTCAGCGAACGACGAACCGAGAGACGATAGAGCGCATGAAAAGTTTGTAACTGTAATTATACATGATTAGGGCTACTTACCACCTCTATATTAACATGTACAGATGATGGCATACAGTTTAATTAAAAGATATGTGCAGAATTTAATTAAAATTGATAGTAACGGAAGTGTTTTAAGAATATTTGAAATGCAAACAACAACGGCAAAGTGCAGTGAAGAGACTACGAGGTATCAAAAAATTGGTCGTCGTAAACCTAATTAGAAATAGAACACACTCTTGTACGCAAAAACATTTTATCTTTAACATATAAATACTTACTACTCTGATTCTGATACGAATTTTATGAATGCAGAAAATATTGATGATTGAAGAGGAATCGTTATAACTGATGGAAGTTATTGAAATAAATACCCAAGACAAAAAATAATGTCATTGAAAACTACAATTTATCCTACGAGGCCAATTTATTTTTGCTTGAAAAGGTTGAACTTTACTTTCATTGAAATCATGGGTTCACAATTTATTATTGAAATAATTACACATCTTTTTATAGCAACAGAGCCGACGACTCATATCGCGATTTCTAACCAACATGTCCCTTATTAGTATTTTTTAAAAAATAATTCATGAAATATTTTACTTCGCAGCTACCTGAACTTTTGCCTGTGCATCTCTATAAGGAAATGGAAAGAATTAGCAATTAGCACATCCATGCAAAAAAGAACACTTTCTAAAGACATTTTCTTCTGAAGGCGTACAAAAAAACAAGAGAAAATTGGATTGTTAGTAATAAGAAATGACGTATTTCGGGAATGATAAAGTCTCTAGCTTTGGTTGGCATACAACTTTTCACTATTCAGCAAATAATAGGATTTCCCTTTCAGCTGAGTTACGTTTCCCCACTTGTTTTTGTCTTCGCGTCGAAACAGTTTCACGAATCAAATTAAGCCCGAAACAAAAGAAGGTGAAAGGAATCAAAGACGAAAAAAGGAAATCTCAAATAAAAGGAAAAAATAAATACATTCAAAGATGTTGGAGCCTGAATAAGGAAATGGAAAGAATTAGCAATTAGCACATCCATGCAAAAAAGAACACTTTCTAAAGACATTTTCTTCTGAAGGCGTACAAAAAACAAGAGAAAATTGGATTGTTAGTAATAAGAAATGACGTATTTCGGGAATGATAAAGTCCCTAGCTTCGGTTGGCATACAACTTTTCACTATTCAGCAAATAATACGATTTCCCTTTCAGCTGAGTTACGTTTTCCCACTTCTTTTTGTCTTCGCGTCGAAACAGTTTCACGAATCAAATTAAGCCCGAAACAAAAGAAGGTAAAAGGAATCAAAGACGAAAAAAGGAAATCTCAAATAAAAGGAAAAATAAATACATTCAAAGATGTTGGAGCCTGAGTCAACTTTCACTTCTTCCCTAAAAAAAACTCTCATCATCACAACAGCACCGTGCGTTTGCTGTTTTTATTGCATTATTTTTTTACTACAACCCATCACAGTCTTCGAATAGAACAATTTCTCTGATTTTTTCGCCTTTCCATCCACGACATTTCTTCCTATTTCTTCTAATGAACTCTTTTTTCTCTCTCTCACTTTTCTGTATTTGGTAATTTATGGCAGGGAAAATTGATAAATTGACACTGCATTAATGGTGTGTATGGAGAGAGCAGCGTGGAACACAAAGCACTTAATGTTATCCAATTCTGATAAGTTATTCTCATGTCAAACAATTTTACGCATAGAGCCATTAAATATTTTTTGCTACCCATTCAACTTCTAATCAATCCATTTTTCGCAGAAAAAAACACGTATTAAAGGAGAGCAGCACACACACACACACATGAAATTCATTTCGCTCCAGACAGACTTTACCTCTGATTAAGCATTTTTTTGTACTGGCACACACACATCCAAAACAATTCCCTCTGGGCGGGAGGATAAGGAATTACCGATAGGCTGAAATAAAACCGTTTTTTATGAGTTTGAAACATTAACACAAGCGCAAAAAATGTGCACACGCACGCATACTATAACACCCCTTTCCCTATGAAACAATGTATGTAGGGCGGGAGGATAAGGTATTACCGATAGGCTGAAATAAAACCGTTTTTTATGAGTTTGAAACATTAACACAAGCGCAAAAAATGTGCACACGCACGCATACTATAACACCCCTTTCCCCATGAAACAATCTATGTATTCCTAAGTTCCTCTATATTTCTGAGCACGCACATAATGTTGCAAAAAATATGTTGTGTTACATATTCTGGTGGTCGAAGAAACTAGTAGTGGTGGTGGTAGTGAGGAATCAGGAAGGCATGTGGAAAGTCCATTCTCCCGTATTGCACACATTTCTCTCCCCTTAATATAGACATTTTCACTGTGAGGACAGGACATAGCATGAAAAAATCACATAAAACTCCTTCCTTCATTTCCTTTCGCGGGGCGAATTTTTTTTCTTCTTCTCTTTCCGAGAAATACAGAGAGAGAGAGAGAGAAAAGCGAGTACGTATATATTTTTGGGGAGTACATTGAAAAGCTAATTCATACTGCACCACGTCATTTGCCGGTGGGAGAAGGAGGAGAATGAGAAAAAATATATGGACAATAAAACACCATCGCGTGGCATAATAGCTCAATGTACAATATGTGTAACACTGGGAAAAAAACTCGTAGCTTTTGCTGTTATTTCTCTGAATAATGACAATTTCATCCTTTTCTACTTTTATAACCATTTTTGTGTCATTTCAAGTCATCCGGTGTGGTTCACTGAATGTTGCCGGCGTTTTCTCTTAAAAGATACTTTATTTTTTTATATGTATGTACCTATAAGAATGAGAGTTTGTTGCTTTATCTCCTTCGGCAGTTTATCATCGGAGACACGTGAATTCTTACGCAAACTAATAAAAGGTATAAAGCAAATTGAGAGTGTGACACTAAAACGTTAAGTTAAGAAACCGCAAAAAAATAAGTCTTCCCTTTTATTTCGTCAGTGTCATGTCGCGCCTTTATGTTTTATTGCTCCCATCACCACACTCCCCCATTTTTTACCCACGGTCCTGCGACACATAAAAAGAAGTAAGACAATGGAACTTGTGACAAGAACAAACTCCTTCAAGAATTGGGCTTTATCTTTACACACACATAAATGAGAAAATAAGGAAATGGTATATTGTCATCAAAAGGTGCAAGTATGTATATTTCTTTTTAAAAATGAGCCATTTTTTCGCTAATAGCATCTGAAGTATATAATGAGAAGAAAAGAGACCCGATAAAGGGACTATTTAGACGATGACGGACGACTAGATTATTTTTATATTATAACAGCTCGTCAAAATAAGTTTAACTTGGAGGGAAAAATGTATAAGTGACATATCAGCTGAGCTGGCTGAACTTTTCTTTTTAGCTTAGTCCTCCTTCCACTTTTTTGTTGGAAGTTGAATGACATAAAGTAATAGCAAAGTAAAAGTAAAGGAACAAGTTTTTTTCTCTCTTGAAGGTTTTTTTGTCTTTCTCTCCTGGGCTTCCCTAAATAGTTTACCATGAGACGGTTTGGGACGCTCACCAGAAGAGGAGGAAGAAGTGTGCTTCTTCTTCTTTACTAATACTTATTTGGCTTTGTATGTGTACCTTACAGACATTTCTCTCTCTTTCTCTCTCTCTTGGCTAGAGTTCCGGGAGAAAGGGGAAAAAGTGGAATATGAGATAAAACTAAAAAAAGGCTTATTATTGCATTTTTATGTTCACAGGAGAAAGTTGTAATATCAACAACGTTAAGCTCATATTAAAGCCTCCCACTTGAATCTATAGAGGTAGAAAAAGCGTTTCTTCGTACCTACTTATTAATACGTCTTTTTCATGTATATTTAAAAGATATGGAGGAGAAGAAAAAGTCGAGTTCCAATCCCTTTTTTATTATTCCATGTTGACTCACTCTCTGGTGCAGACAAAAGTATGGACGCAAACTATGTTATAATAAGCTTATTTTTTTCGCATTACTTTTGCAATTCCAGGGAAAAAGGTAGAAAATCTGAATACGAGTTCTATTTTGAGCTTTCCCTCTTGTAGAAGCTTTGTCATGTATGTAGTGGCTCTTCATTGTGACCCATTTAACTACTCTCGTGTAAGTACATAATACTCCTGTTGAAACTGAAAGGAGCCAGGGCAATCGTAACATGGAAAAAATTGAATTGATCGATTTAATACATATTTTGTAGCCTTGAGTCACTTCATCGAACTCTGCACGTCCTGTCCATACACTCATCGCTGAGGGTGAGAACATGGTGTGCCAAAGCCGCAGTCGTCTGTACTTTTTTTCTTTCTCCCATACATTTCAAGGCAAAGTTAAATTCTCCAAAAATAAACTCATGGCCAACTTTTATTTTTATTTCCTTTGAAATATTTTTTTGCAACAGTGAGAACCAAAAAAGGAGAAAAAAATCTTGGCGTAGGATGGGTAAATAAGCCTCATTTTCGCGATGAAAGTGTCGAGTTCTTGCAATGGGGCCTTTGTGATGGTAAAAAAAACTTTGCGAAACGGAGAAAAGAGAATCCAACTTCCTATTTCATGTTGGGAACGAAGAAGAAAAGAGTTACATTTTGTCAAAGAGTAAAAAAGGTAGTGGCATACATACAGTACCTTACAAGGCAAAGGGAAGAAAAAAAACTGTCTATGCAAGCATAAATAATAGGTTTCTTCTTTTAGCTTGTTTTCCCGTTTTTGCGAACGCGTTGTGTAATCAAAGAAGAGCATGTATGTTTGTGGAGTCTATAGTTAAATGTGTAAGATGAGCCCGACCCACATGTAAATTCAACTTAAGACGTTCACATTTTTTCTCTCAAGTCACTGCAAAACTTGTCAGCTTAAAAAGTAGTTCAAAAGACACTGGTTAAAAAATCTAGTTCATGAAAAATATAGAGAGAGGAGATATAAATACATAGGTATGTACATACATACTCGTTGCTTCCGTAAAACTATATTGAATAATTTTTTTTCTTGCAAAGGCTTAGCCTTTAACCCTTACCCTTTTCCACGATTCTAACAATGTTATATACGCCTTAAATGAATAGAACTGGAGTCGGAAACCTGTGGGGAGTTGAGACAAAAAATAGTACGTAACTTGAGGATAAAGTAAAGGAGTGGGTGGTGTGTGTGTCTCTGCCATATGAAAAAGTATCTTTACTTTTGTTTTCATCCAGAAAATTTCTCTATTTGAATTACGCATTATGGATACCTACAGTCGTTTCTGGCGAAAGGAAGCCAAGAGGCTTTATTTAATAATGCGATTATAAGATTTACGAATTTGATACCATCACCTGAATAAGTGCCCCTTTTTATGGAATCCAATATCTCGGTGAAAGGTGGAAGTGGAAAAAAATTAGGTGAATAGGGAAAAAGTCCGTCTAGTGTCTAGGGTAATAACGTAAGATTATATACACACACACACATTTGAATGTGTAAAATGCGTGCATGAATCCTTATCATTAAGTCAACCAAGTTTGGTTATTGCTCCATGTCGACTCCTACTAGATTTCATATACCTACGTATATAATTCCAGCAAATAAGTAAATACTGTTATATCCGTTTGTGTAATCTTCATTTTTTTTTGCATAAAATCATTCCTTCTCTCCGCTTTTCCATTTGAGCTATCACTTGGTAAATACCCTTTCACGTGGAGAGCGAGAGTGGAGAAAAAAGTAATCTTCATGTCATAAGAAATGAATACAAGAATATAATAATAATGGTGACGGGAATAGGCGGAGGAACTATGGCAGTGTGGCACAAAGGGCTACCCCTTGGAATAGAACGAGCGCGCTAACGAGCTCACAAAAAAGGGAGAAATATATATAATTCCTCTCGTGGGTGAAAATCGCTTTCTATTCAAACACTATTTAACTTTGCATTAGCGAGGCTGTTATTGTCACCTCGACCTGAATTGATAGCTCGTTTCCACTCTTTAATAATAATAATGGTAATAATAACAGTAAAAAAATTCTGGTAATAATACGCGAATACCAGCTCACGTAGAAAATATACGATTTGCACTTTTTTCTCTACACTCGAAAGCGAATTCAGAAAGTGAAAATTCATATTTTCCGTGTGCAATTATGTATCCTGATATAAAAAACGGTAATGATGTGATTCTGATGTGATACTTGATACGACAAGAGTACTCCAAAGTAAACAGTACATTTTCTTCCGTAACAATATTATTAGGGAGCAAAAGGGCACACAAATTTCTCCTCGTCACAGTCGGGTTGCTGGTGCGTCAGGCAAGAAATATTTTTTTACAGTTTTCTTTCTCCCTTGAATGGTGTTTGTTTACACATTTGACGACAACGAAGCTAATACTTTCTCTGCCACGTAATAAATGAAAAAGTGTGTTTATATCCGTGAAATTATAATGGGAAATATTAGTTTGCCCTTATACATAAACACAGTCAGCTCATACATATTCATGTGGCAAAGGCTACAGAATTTCCATTCACGGATAACTTACTGATATGATATGGTAAGGTATGCATGCACTACAGAAGCGGGGAGAATGGAAACAGGGAAAAAGCGAAAATTCTCTCTTTCTCTCTCTCTTCTTTCATTTTTAATATGCAATTTTTTGGGTTAAGTGGAATGTCAAATGGATCGATATGAGTTTTGATTAGCTTTCCTCTCCTTCTCTTTTGACTTCATTTTACTCACGTTAAGAGTACAAACAGAACGAGAGAGAGAGAGAGAGCAAGAGTTTCTCTATGTGGACGTATAAGCCTCTATGCCGTGTGGTATAGGAGGAAAAGGAAACAAAATGGAATAAAGTATGGATATGTAATAGTAATTCCGTATTATGTCATAATATAAAAATAGAAAAGTCGAGGCGGAATAGACCTACAGAGATTGCACTGCTTTCCACGTACGCAGAAATTGTAACCATTTTCTTCTCTTCCTCTGTTTCCCCACCACCACGTATTCCCCAGTACTACACACACACACAGGGTTTTGATACATACACCTCATGGACTTGGAAATAAGCTCACACGCTGTTCTTGCACAGAAGTGGGAAAGAGAAAGAAGAGAGAGAGAGAAATGAAATAGGTTTTTAGGGAGAAAAGGTTCAAGTCTGAGTGAAAAGCTCCCGCTCGCATGCACGACAGCGCAAAGTTTACAGGGAAATGGCTATACGCGCTGGACTTTTTCCCTCTCCGAATTTTGTTTCATAACTACTGCAATGCACATTCACATTATTTTTAGTATTCCTTCGTAGTAATAGAATAAGGAACAGTTGTATGTAGTAATAATAAATTTGAGTAAAAGAAGGTATTACGGGAGATGCACTGGCCTCGCACATTTTCCATGGAATAAAAAAGTGATATGAAATGAGATCTGCTTCTTCTCACCCAAAAAAATAAAGTGTTCACAATGAAGTAAAAAATATTGTGAAATGAGAAGGGAAGTGTGTAGCATTGCCCATTTTCTGAGGGAATAAACTCGACTGAACTAAAGCATTTGGATGGTGTCATGTCATACAAAACTTCTTTTTTTGCGTATGCTCCAACATTGTTCGTGTGTATGAAATGCGCCCAACTCACAGCTCAAATGGAGATGTAAAGGAGCACATAGACTTTGTACATTTCATGTATTAACGTTTCCTTTCCGTACATGTATAAATAAGCAGATAATATATAAAATTTCCCTTTCATTTTCCCATATGAATTCCCATAATTCACGTATGACTTTACACTAGGAAAAAATGAACTTTAATGTGGTGCACTCTTGGAATAAGTTAAAGTGCAGAGGAGAATGGGGATATGTAGTGGAGTGAAATAGTGAATTATCTATAATGTAATAGCTCAGATCGTACGTTAGGCTCAAGATTGTTCATAAGATATTCATGAGAAAATGTATGGGCATGGAAGGGTTCACTTTCACTCGAGTTTTAACTCGCGACTCTCTCTCTCTCTCTTCTCCATCCAAAAGCAACAATGACGGTTTCCTCCATCTTTAGTCAAAATTCCCTGGTAGATTTGAAACTTTCTCTTGTAGTGTAATTTCGAGTCGAGGAGAAAGTCTAACAAAAACGAGGAAAATCTCTGAAGAGCTGCTATTCATCTGCGGGGAATCCACTTTGATAAGCGAGGGCATAAGATTGAAATTACGAAAGGCAAGGAGATGGTATGAAACTAAGGGAGAATTAGATATTATTATCATTGTTTCCTACTATTACTTCTCAATATTACATGTGAGAGTGGCGGTGGTTGGTGTATAGTATGTAGCAGTGCCAGTGCGTAAAAAAGATTTTCCTCGAGGAAAGAACCAGGAAAAGTAAAACGCAACTCCGTTTATTAACGCTTTCACTAAGTTTCATTATCGCGAAACATGTACATATATACATACGCTGTCTGCGGTAGACGTGGGGAAATTGCATATACGCTTTCTCTCTCTCTCTCTCTCTCTCATCTTTACCATAACCATAATCACATGAAACAACAAAACCATATCTTTCACTACAGCTTTGAGTGTTACGAGGTGTGCCGAATGAGGAAAAGGAGAGAAGAGGCCTATTATGATGATGACGACGATAACACTCGGTCTTGAGTCTAAGAAGGAGAAAACTAATTTAGGAAAATCTTTTGAGTAATGACTTAATCTCGGATGCATGTATAAATAAGATATTATAATTTTGTGTTTGCTTCATGCAAATTTTTTTCCTTCTCTTTCTGGGCACTACGTGCTCTGGCAAAAGAAATAATGCGTATTTTTTTTAAAAAAAATTCTCTCCTCTGCAAGAATATCAATAACATGTCATTTGACAAAGTTTCTCCCGAAAGAAAGTTTCGAGAGATGTGGGCTATGCCTATGGACATTTCTTGTGAGGAAGATTAGGTTAAGGTTATACAAAAAAATATGTCCATATTGTTTATACGAATATTTTTTTATCCTCTTTATCATTCACTTATGCATTCTAAACTCGTCCGTGATAAATGTTTTCGTTTCGCTGGAGCAATTTTCCTTATTATGGTACACTGCAAAAAGGAAGAGAAGAAAAAAAACTTTTTAGTAGCTTCAGTCTTTCTCCGCTTTCATCCATTAAGTTTTTTCATCCACATTCGAGGAGACTTCTTTTTAAGGAATCTACAATTATTTATGTAAGTAAGCTTGCTTTGCATCTTAAGTTAGAAAATCTGGCTATCTCACTAATGCACACATACACAGAGGCAAACTATCCACTTTTTCTTTTCTCTCTCTCTCTCTCGAAAGCCTCACAGAAAATGGCAAGTGGAGAGAGCCACAGCTGTTTTTTAAGCTAGTGAGCCTTTCCTTCTCCTTGTGTCGACACGTTCGTCCATCTGCGTACACTGAACTTGGGCATTATATACCATTTTTTATATCCAGGAATGTACGGCAGTTGTAGAAAGAAATCACCCATTTTTTAAAACGATCTAAATGTACGGGGAGAAAAAAACGAGGAGAGAAAAGAAAATCTTGATTCAGTCCACTGCCCTTGTAGAAAGGGAATCTGTGGAGAATAGGAAATCATGTCTAGTCTTTCTCTCTCTCACTTTCTCCGAGAAGGGGAAATCGTTGCAATTTTCTATAACTCAAAATATACTATATACATACAACTCTTCGACAATGCATTCCTCCCATCACACACCACTTTAAAGAAATCGGCTGAAAATGGGTATTGGACGAGAAGGAATGAATTCAGTGATGGCAGTGGTAATTCTGATGAGATGAGAGGGAGAAAAAACTGCAGTGAGGAGAGAAATATATATCTTTTATACTGGGGAGACACACTTAAGCCCTATTTTTGTGTCGTGACGCAAAGGGAAAAATTAGGTGCAAAAATCCCTGCTTTTCTCAATACTGCTTTCTCCTTCACAAATTTATCGCCGACTTTCTAAATTATTTGTACAAGAGAACACTTGTGTTTGCATACATACATTATTGGTAGGTGGGTGCTGCACAGCGTTTGCTAATTTTGACTGTAAAGTGTATAACTAGGACAGGGAAATTTGGGCATGTTTCTCAAATATTCTATTTTCTTGCAGGCGAATATCAATCTACTATAATATTAGGTATGCAATAAGCGCCTTTTCTTCCGGTGTTATATTAAAAAAAGGCGCATATGCGCCTACCTACATACCTATAAAAGTTCTTACATCTGCAACAGTACTGTACTTTTGCATGCTTCCAAGATTTTGTTTATATATTTCCTCTGGATATGTTCTTACTCCATGTGCTCGTCGTATTATGAGATAAAATAAAAGGCTTCGGTAATAATTCACGTTTTACTGCTCCCACTTCGTTCGCGTCTGCATTATGTGCATTACATTAGCTAAGCAGGAGGAGAACCGTAAGCTCGTCGTATTATGAGATAAAATAAAAGGCTTCGGTAATAATTCACGTTTTACTGCTCCCACTTCGTTCGCGTCTGCATTATGTGCATTACATTAGCTAAGCAGGAGGAGAAAAAAGAATAAATGGAATATTCACAGCTGAACTTACTACAAGGAAGATACTAATAGCAATAATAACTATTTTTTCATTCCTTCACCATTTCTCTGTATTACAATAGTTTTTTTTTTCTTTTTGCGAAAAAAGAGAGAGTGTGTTTAGGCAGTAGTAGTAGTGGGCAACACATTCATTTGCTGAGGCTGCTATTAGGAGTGAGCCTTGAGGAGCATAAAAATCATAAGGGAAATAAGGCAGGCGTATTAGGCCATAATTATAGCTCATCCGAGCAAGCACGTTCACATATACATACCTACGTACAGAGTCTTCCTTCATTTTTTCATTTCCTTTTCCCATTTTTATTTTTATTTTAGCTTAAAAGAAATGGATGGATGTAGGGGAAAATGAGATGAGTTTCTCTCTGCAGGCTCCTTTTCCTCCTCATAGAGTTTCCCGCACTTTCACCAATCTTCACTCAAAAAGTAATAAAAATAATGCTGCAGTTTTTTCTCTCTCTTTCTCTCTAACGCATTACATTATAATAATAATATAATACACGCTTGCATAGCGAGAAAAGTTTTTTCCTCTATAATCCAAAAGGGACTAATCCACTTGGCTACTAAAGGTAAAGGGTCCTATATAGTGTGCCACATGGAATGATATAAATGGGCTTCATGTTGATCAAAGTATCATCAGTCCAATGCTCTCCAGTTTAAATTATAAATCTCTATAGCGTGTGAGTGTGGGGCGAGTGAAAAGATTGTTTTTCTAAAGCCTAGTGTGTAACATCAGTTTGATGCTCTTCCACTTTGAGAGCGGCGGAGCTTCACTTTAAATGAAATATTATTGTATGGACAGGTAGAGAGAATAGGTGAATTCTGTGTGGATTCTTCGCCTTGAGAGACTTCACATGCCACGAGGATGATAACAAGCTGAGCTTGAAACAGGAGACAGAGATGAAGAGCGCGTGGCTGCATCCTTTTATGTAATATCTGTAAATAAATGTTTCGTGGGCTTTCTATCATTCATCCAGTCATTTTGTGGAGGCTTTATATTTCGCTCAATTTTGGTTGTGCCTTGTTCCCTATTCCACATGTCCCGTCCAACCATTTTCTGATACATCCATCAAAGTGATCTCCCACCGAGCTAAATTGCAAAATCTCGAGGAATAAGGATAGGCAGTTTTGAGAGAGAGAGAGAGAGAGGAGAAAATATATTTCTCAGAGAAAAGCTCAGAGAGGAGCACATACAGCAGGCTCTTTGTTCACGCTACCTGCTTAGATTTAGATTAGTTTTTGAGTATCACATATGAAAAGAAAATTTTAAGAGGAAACCACATTTGCCTTAAAATCTCTTTCTCGCTCTTTCTCTCTCTCTCACACACACGCTTCATTCTTACTTAATGTAAAAGCCATCTCATTTTTTGATGTATTGCTATAAAATAGAAATCCGAAATGGAATGGGAATTTAGAAGAGCAAAGTTGAAAATGGCTGAGCAAGTTGCACTTTAAGGCACATGCATCACATCGCCATTATTTCACCATTTTGCTGGATTACATGAGCTGCAATCTTCCATCCAGCACACAAGAGTTTTTCAATAAGAGGGTATTCAACTCTGGAAAAAAATTATCCACTTTGTGCATGAAATTTTCATGGAGACTGGTGGAAATGTACGAATTTTTTTTTAAAAGTCTAATATTAGTAAAAGGAGACTAATAAATATGTGAGATGATGACGACATGGATGTCGAAGGCGCCTATGAAAATTGCATAAGAGCTCTTTCTCTCTCTTTCTCCCACTCTTGGAGTCTACCTCCATGTCTCCTTGTTAGATGTTTACCTTCCACAATTCCTGGAAACTCAAATATGGAACTGCGAGCAGCATTCTCGTTATATTTTTTAAATGGGAATTTGCCCAACAATGGGCTGAAATTCATGGAATAGAAGGAGAGGCATTATGAAAGGGAAAATGAGTCTAGTTTAAAGTAAGCCGTACCTGTATAAAGCCCAATACAAGTGATATACAGGGCTTTACACGAAATCAAGAGAGAGGAATAAAATTGGCAGTAAACAACAAAGTGAATGGTTTGGTTGAAAAGATGGCTGGAGAAAACTGCATCTCTCTCTCCCTCTCCCTCTCCTTGTCTGCTTCAGGAGGAGGTGTAGGTGTTATTACGTGAAAGTGATGTTGTTTGGCGACGTTTCACTCTGTGGAAAATCCTTAGTGAAAGCAGCAGCATATACAGACACACAGAGTAAAGTATAGTGTTGGGAAATGGGATTATATTACTTAGGCCCTTTACATAGGTTGGAGAGTTTTTTTTCCTTCTCTTCCTTCAGTGTTTGTTGTTGTTTAGGATAGGCCATCATCATCTCATCCTTGTTGCGATCTGAGAGCAAGACCACTTTTTTCCCAGATACCACCGCCGTACCACCACACACCATACAATCATTCCCATCAACTGTGTGTCCTTATTCAGGTAATGTAATATACAAGGGTATAGGGTCTCTCGCAGTTTGCACTATATTGTGCAAATAATTCACTTGAGCTGACACATTGTTACTCCATTCCACACATGAAAAAGCTATATGGAATGTGGAAGAAGAAGGGGATGGTGGTTTTATACGAGAGAGAGAGAGAGACTTGATCACATCATCTCTCACCGATTCTCTCCTCTCATTCTTCCTTTCGCATGCTTTACAGAATCAGGATGTAGTAAAAGTTTGCTTTTGATTTTAACCATAAGCAGAAGAAGACGAAAAACTCTCATTTTCTCTTGTGTGTGCCACATCAGAGAGAGGGTTCAGGTAGAGAGGTGTGTGTGTCTGTATCACTGCAAGTTTTTCTGCCTTTGGGCTGTAGGAAAGCAGCTCCACTAAAGAAATTTCTGTTTTGTCTGCCGGCAGTTGGTGAAGCAACTCTCTTATAAACTTTGTGAAAGATGGGAGGAGGTAGCTGATACACAAAAAAACTTTAGGACTTTGCAGGTTGCCTACGAATGTATGCGTAGGTAGTCAGTCGCCTGATTTCGTCGCGCCTAGTAAATATTGTGCACACAAAACAAATACAAAGCACGTTCCAATAAATACATATATACATTGTATCATCATCAAATTCATGACATCACAAATCCCTGATCCAAAAAACCTTTTGAGGGAATACATATCAATTGAGGCTATAAATAGAGTTGGAGAAATGTGTGTAAATGTATTAAAAAATTACACACTTTAAAGAAATGCTACCCGGAGCTTTCCACTTTCCGTTTGTAAAATCCCCGCTCGAATTCATTCTCTCCTTGTGTGTGTAGAGTCATGTGGAAAAATTTTCAGCTCTATTTTTTCAGTCTGAAGATGGTACGGTTTGTTACTCTTGTTTTTGTAGTAAATGGATCGTTACATCGCTCTATTTCTCATGGAACCTGTGTGTAAGTGTGTATCACGAAACTCGAGAGGATGAAACGGGAAGATGGGAATTCTGTTTGATCATGAATTTGAACCGTAGTACATGGGAATAATTCAAACCTTAGTATACTAGTGGCATTGATGATGCTGATGGTGGTGCTGGAGGAGGATCTCGAAAAAAATATGTGTCTGCACTCTTGACTAGTACTACATGCACACCCAATTCATACAGCAAAATCCCTATATAATTACTTAAAGTAGCTGGCCATTAAATAAAAGAGGGAATAATAAACATTTGAGCAAACAGGAACACAAATAGGGAAGACTTTAGTAGTCGGTGAAGGAATCACCAAAATCCGCGGGTATATGGGCCTTTCCAGCTAATTTTTTTCAAATTGCCTTGAAAAGAAATAAAAAGCTTTTTCCCAATCCATTCCAATAATGATGATCATGAAATTATACCAATATAACCCCTTCACCATCCAGAGTTGGCTATAGTTGAATGGAGGCGGATGTTGAAACTTTTGGAAATTCTACCTATTTAACTGTAATCCTGCAATTTAGGAATCATTCATGTTGTGTTCTGCTTTGGCCTCGGCGCTACTGCTGCCAATCCTCCTTTTGCACTTATATTTTATACGCTTCTTGTTGTTTTCCGGTGAAAGTAGAAAGAGCTACAACAACGAGCGGAATCATTTCCGCCCCAAGTCCTAAAAATAATAGTGAAGGTTCAAGTAGACGTTTTCCGTACTGCCAGCAGTCCGTAGATTTTATGTGTAGTTGGCTCCCTCAAAGTTTCAATTTTAACTGGAAATACATCTCATCATCGTCCTTTTCCTTTTGCTTTAGTATCACCAGAGCAAATAAACTGGAAGCTTTATCTCATGCTATAGGAGAAAGCTGGAAGGCGGTGTGTGTACTGTTAGTTCTTCTTTGTGTACATTTTCTTCCTGACGATGATGATGGTGATGACGGTGGTGATTCTTCCCCAAAAAAAGCTGGTTTGTTTCCTCCCTTCTTGTCGCAAGCACACTGATACAATAAAAGAGAGAAGAAAAAACTTCAAAAGGTCTTGTCATCAATAACAAAGGGCCTGAGGAAATGGGCATGCAATGTAATGTAATGATGATGAAATGAGAAAGAAGGCGAAAGAGCGTTTTTTTCTTCATGTGTTCGTCTTTTTTCTCAATGTTTTCACCCGTTTTATATGGCGTGTAATAGCCTCTTCATTCGCTTAGTTTTGAAAGCGTTTTTCATCATAACTGACAGTGAGTTGGACATATGGAAGGAGGTGGCATGATGAAAGGTCGGGAGGAGGAAGGAGAGAAGCAGATGAAAAGGAAGGGGAAAAGTTTGCTTTTGTGTATAATGCAGCGTCCATGATATATATTTTTTGTTAAAAGGGAATGAAGTGGAGGCGGTAATATAATATTTTGGTGGCTTGGTCATGGTGGTGGCTTGTGGCGAGGTGAATTGCCTTACTTGACATTGAACTTTGCTTTTTAGAAGACGCCTTGTGCACACATATTTATCTGCTGCTGCGTATCTACTCAGTCGTTGAATATTTTCGGGAAATTGAAATCTGACAGGCGTAGACATGAAACAAAGTTTGTAATAAAATGATATTGCCTATATCACAGCATGCGAATCATTTCAGTTCACAATTCGAAAATTACCAAAATTCTCGAGCCAAGAGCAAATATTTCCAGCCAGACTGTAGATTTAGCGAAAGATTCGTTATCAAAAATAATTCAAAAGTAGAAACCTTGCAAACGTCTTTTTCACGTGTCGATTTTACCATCAAACTCTCGACAGGCATTGGCACTTTTCAGTCGTAATTAAAACTCACGCAAGTTATAAAGAGTAAAGATCAAGATCAACTATTAATAAAGTTCCAAGTTTCAAAGTCATTTGCAAATAGTCCATCAATATAAAGTCTCACTGTAGATTTCAAGGGGTTAAAACTCTCATACTTTTCTACACGTCTGGCTGCCGGCGAATCGTTAAGTTTGAGACATTTTCTAAACTTTTGTTCACTCACTCTGCCCTTAGCACATTCCTCCTTTTATTCTTGTCGCGTGAGACAAGTTTCAAGTCATTTCTCGCCAAAGCTGCTCTCCATCCCAGTGTCCATTCTCCTTTTCAAATGCTGTAAACGAAACTTGTTACGTCGAGAGAGTAATGGAGAGCAGCATGAGGAAAGGAGAAACTTCTCCTTGAAGAAAGTTAGTAAATTGTATTCTTCCAACTAGATACAAAACAACATACAATTTCGTTTCCCAGATAGGTTCTTTCCACCTCCAGACGTATGAAAGGATAGAGAGTGAAAGTACAAAATAAACTTTTATTACATCACTTCAACTCTATTACTCCGCATGTTATATCGATTGCGTAAACCGTCCAACTTTTTGTTTTGCTCGAAAGCAAAAGGTAACCAAATAAAATGGAAACGGGAGAAAGTTAGCAAAAAATAGCAGGGAGAGAGCTCACGAGGACGAAAACTGACCAGCAGGTCGTCGTAATGTGCCATGCCATATCCATTGATTTCTCTCCGTGGAATGCCCATCTACATAGGTTTTTAGGGGAATGGACGAGGCTCAGATAGAATCTCATGCAGTGACTTTGGCCTTTTCCTTGTAAACCTCCTTAAAAGCATTTAGACAGCAGGAGGAGAGTGACATTCAGCCTGGAATAGTACTAGTCGCATGCTTCCACCTTAAAAGGTGCTTTACCATACTTTCTCTTGGACGCAAATTCAGTTCAACGTGTGTAGTCGCGGTCAATTCCCTTCCGAGATGGAAAAAATGATAATCGCAAATCCATACTGCATTGGGAAACAAAGAAATTAAATTATGCATTCCGAATTTGAGCCTTGCTCACGTCGGAAGTCAGCTTAATGTATTGTAAGTGTCCTTGTCAAAATATAAAGAATGTGTTTGTTGACCACTTACTATATTTACGCTCAACTCTGAAAGCGCTTTTCTCCAGCCAATTCCAGTCAGTAGCATGTGTACTTATATATGTTTTATTTTGCAAATTAATGGAGAGCACATCGTAAAACGTCATAGCCGTGGAAATGTATTGATATGCCTGCTTTTTTGGCAACTCCAGCTCCCATTTTCTAATCACTAAAGCGAAAGCTACTGGGTCAGAAGAATGGGGAAATGAGAATTGTTTGAATTCTCGATCACGTACAACCCAAAAAACGGGGCTCGCTTCGGTGCAAAGCAATCACCACATTTGTTTTGTGCCGCAGTTTGCTAGGAGAAGGAAGGGAAGCTCGTTCACAAAAACATCATTCGGACTGTTCTCCTAGTGGAATGGAATAAATACAGTTGAGTTCGTTAATTTACTTCATTTTCTCGCTGATCTATGTACAAAATAAATGGGACTTGGTTCAGTCAAAAAAATGTAGTTTCTTGAAGTCAACTCATTTGTAGATATTTATATACCAGATTCTATATATATAACTTGCAAAAACATTATTTCAAGACGAGCCATTAAGTGGGATATGTAGTAAACAAAGTCCATAATGGTTGTAATTTTCCCTGCGGCTAATTGTAAGCAATACAGAAAAATGAGATAGTGCTACCAATTTTTTCTTCTTTTCTGGATACACCATCCATCGGAATCCATGCTGCTGGTGGCAAGGGATATGCCATTTGTATCCTTCCTGTGTACATTTTATTGCAACTGGTAATAATGGTATTGCCAATTTGAGAGAAGGTACACTACTAATTTCAGCGAGTCGTACTTGTGTGGAAGAACAAACATAACCTTGTCTAAAAGTTGAGAGGAAAGGTCGATTACCGTTATTGCTTCGAAAGCCCATTGCCTTCCATTGATTCCGAGATGGCTTCTAGTTTTTCAGAGAGATTCCTCCAGAGAGGGAAGGCAGTGAAACTGGCGAATTGCAATCGGTGTGTGTAGTGCATACCGTTAGAGTTTTACGTTCAGAAGTTTGCGGTGGTCCTGAGCCGAGAAATCAAGGGAATGCGATTTTTTATATATATTTTTGCTTGCTATCATTACTGGAGAGCTGCATTATATATTTTGCTTGCCCGAAGAGAGAGAGAGAGGGAAAATGCTCCCTTGTTTTGCCCATAATATTGGAATGGTCTTGTGCACGTTAAATTGGGAGGAATTAGTGAAACTACAAAGAGGAGAGAATGAAAAAGGAAAGTGGAAAGCTAAAAATTTATTGCTTTCACCGGTCATTAAGAGTTTCTACATTAAAGAATGTTTCCTCATGAGGGGAAGAGAAAGAATTGGTGTACTTTTATAGGGGAAATTACCCAAAAGAGGACTAAAGTCACCTCAAAATTACACGTAGATATACTTACATAGTACAACACAAGCACACGAACAAAAATCGATATGGTACATTTTCTGTGGCTTTCGCTCACTTGAAATATTGCAATTGCGGATTGGGAAAATTATGCCAAAAGATTAACTTTTTTGTCTCTTTTGGCATACGAAAAGTTTTCTTCCGTATTTTTTGGAGAAAGCCTTAATTGAATGTTTTTAAGGAAACGAGGCTGCAATCAAACAGAATTTATTGGGGCTTTACACCAAAACTGTATTATTATATTTTTGCTCAGGTCAGCAATCACCCGTAACATACGAAGGCCAATAAAAGCACAAAAAAGTTTCCTACAAAAATGTCATAGGGAAAACGAGGGCACATGAAATGAGCAATGAATCACACTCAATCAGCTTGACTTACATGACAGATGGTACTTTTTGGCCCTTGCTTTGATCATAGAAACAAATAAAAATATATTTGGGAAGTGGATGGCTGTTGTGCAAAAACGCGTACACACAGAAATGGAACAGATATGCCATAAATAATACAGCATTGGGCCACGATCGTAGTCGAGCACGCCTTAAAAATCTTCGACATTTATATAAAAATGAGTTTCTCGCAATACTCCTTTCCGAATCAAATGTGTCATCGACCGACAGCATGTCACATGAACAGAAATTCATAGCCAAAATATTTATATGCTTAAACTACTCATAAGGTATGTACATACAATGAGCATGGAATATGAAGCGACAGAAAAAAATTTCCGATACAATCCGCAAAAAAAGAATAAAAGTTGCTCAAGCCTTAAGCGAAAAGGAAAAAGTCAAGTTGAGGGAATCGCGTATGACGCAATAATATAATAGAGAATATAAAAACAGTTTATTGTATATCGACACATTTAAACCTTCTACCATGTATCATAATGTATGAACCTACTCAAGGAAGGAAAACCCTGAACTCAGCATCCCGTAAGGAGACGATGGCAGCAGTGCACATGTCTTCCTCATATTTTTTTCGTTTCATTGCAATCCCCCGTTTAATAAAAGGAAAGAAATTCCACCACCACCGCCAGAAGAGAAAAAAATATCTACGCCACCGCCACATCCACTTTGAAGGGAGTCTTGAGTAAAAGCAACCCTGACATGAAAAACAGCGCAACAGTATAAAAGCGTGTTTCTTTCAAAAGAAAAATAATATTCCTCTTGTGTCTTCACCGCCACCGCAAAAAATATTCTCTGAAAGAGAAAAAAATCGATTTTTATCTTTTGTATAAAAAAGAGAAAATCCCTATTCTCTCATTTCTCGGAAGCGTGTATACAAAAAAAGTCTTCATGACTTTGGGAATCTGATGGTGATGGTGAGTAGTAGTGGTGGTGGGTGCAATGTTTGATGTAAAGCTTATATATTGCAGACGACGATTCTCTTCACTCTTCCCCCATTTAACTTTATCCGATGTTGTCGTTTTCTCTGCTGAAGGAAAAAAAGTGTACGAAATGGAAGATTTTTTTCTCTTCTATTGTGCGATTCTAATACGGCTTCTGTACAGAAGGGGTATTATTTATGGATGTGTGACTTCCGTCAGGATGATCACATCATAATCATCTCTTTCGCTGATAGGAATAATAATGGGGAGTACAAGATCAGTTGAATATTTTGTAGACCCTTATTCCGCCTTAGTTTCCGTCAAGAAGTATTATTTCTCGTGTGTAGTCAGCTTGGGATTATGCATGCTACATATGCTTGTTGTGCTTTTCCTCCAATTTAATTTAAATCCCTCAAAAAAATTTAGGCAGTGGAGAAAGCAATACGCAAATAGCTTTCATATTTTGCGTAAAGTCCTATTGCACTTTTCGGGACTGAATTCCAGAATGGAACGATAAACTCGGTCAACTCCATTCTCCCAATTCTGTTGTTCTGGTTGGGACGCCATTTTGCCATAATCAAATACAAACTACTCTAAAATCAAAAACAGATAATGTCTTGGAAAAACTCTATTTCTGGCAAAAATCATGTGTGCGGTTGATTCTTCTATACGATCAGTCGCCGTTGTTCGTATTCAAATGGACGTGGTAGTTCACTTCATTTACATGCACATGTGTATGCGCAATTTCATCCTTCCGTTTGATTTTTTTCACTCGGACTATGGAAGAAAAGAAAAAATAGGGTATATTTGATGGCCCTCTCTGGAGGCAAATTGTCTGAAAAGCTTGGAAAAGTAGCCTAACTTGAAGCCCGTTTATATTTCGGCAATTGCAATACATTCTCAAAGTAGAAATCTATAAGCGAAATCTAGATTTGTTTACAAGTTTTAAGATCAAGTTTACATCATCGGTAGTTTATTTTCATTGTTATTGTTATTTTTTGTTCTGGTGGACCATGAGCCATGAATATTGTTCCATTTTTTCCTTTCCCAGACTTTCTACTGGTTAGGGTAAGAAGACAGGTAGTGTGTGAGCTTATATGTGTGTCCAAACTTCAATATTTTTTTGGCTCGCATCCTATAAAAATTCTTGTGTTTTGCAATTTCAGCTGTCCCATTTTTCACAGAAAATTATAGCATAACGAACGCACGCACGTACGATGATAATGTGGCTAGGAGTCCATGCATAGCGGAGTATATATATTTTTTGTCGGAGAAAATGCCATTTTCCTCTCTCTCTCTCTTTACTTATGTAAATACTTACTTATGCTGCTGCGTCCGCTGGAGGCAAATCTCTTGCAGTTTCGAGTGGATTGAGTGAGAGTATGAAACGAACTCAAAATTCAAAGCTGTTTTTGGAGAAAAGGCACAAGACTCTTCCTTTGCTCTGAGGCTTAACGCAATCTGGCCACGTGACTATTATATAAACCATCATGTTTTATAATCCACATAATAATATTTTTCAGTTCAGCATGAACGAGCGAGTCACCCCGGGAGAAAGAAGAAGCGTTCTCCTTGTGTGCCTCATTCCGAGCATAAGCCACTCATAAAAATCACGGGTGGATCGAGTATGTGCAAAAGAGGACACGGTATTATTTGCAATTGACTTTCTCTGAATAGTGATAAATGAGTGGAGGGAGAAAGTGACGGGAACTGCTTTGAAAAAATCTGGAGGCTCGAGTCACTGACTTGGAGTGTGATCAAGAAGAGTAATTCCTCCTTCTTTTTTCACTTCAATAGGGAAATAAAAAAGTTGACTGAAGACATGAGAAAAGTGTATAAAGGAGTTTGGACCTATGCCTTTGTACGACAAGGCGCAGTAGTATGAGAGAGTCAATATTTCTTCCCTTTTACAAACTTTTTCCTAGGGAAAATAGTGTCGTTCTGCTTCTTGATCTTGCAAGCACTTCCTCCCTTTCCGATTCTTTTTTGGAAAGTTTTGGTGACTTTTTTATGATCACTATGCAGCACCAGGATTTTTTTGGCGAGGGAATGAAGTAGGAAGTGAAAAGAAGAAAGTGCTTCAATCAGTCACTCATTTTACTTCATAGAGAAAATTTAAGAAAAATTCAGAATCCACTGGCTCAGCTACAAAGACGTGGTGGAAACATGGGAAGTAGTCTGTCAAAATAAAAAAAAAACTTTGAATTTGAATAAGTTTATACCAAGAAAAAAAAGTTTTTCAAACGCGGGAGGTGATCCCATAAAAACCATTGACGCTTTTCATTCGCACTTGTTTGTGCACAAAACTTCAAAAGTAGTATAAAATATACGGAGAAAATATGTAATGCAAAATCACCCTTACGAGAAAAAGCCGCATTGACGATTTTAAGTTGAGTCGTGTACACAGCGCATCCAATCCTGTGGAACATTAAAATTTTGAAAATATTTAGCAGGTTAATAACCTGCTTCTGCAGGTTGCTGGAGGAAATAAAAACTGAATCTAAAATCCAGTCTGCATAAATACCTATTTTAAGAATCATAATTCAGTACTCCAAAGGCAATAAATATTCGAATCCATTATTTAGCTTGGATGAGTTTAATCATTTTCACAAGTTACTAGTACAGAATTATAAGCAATCTTCAAGGTAAATGAAAATGACTTTGCTCGCTTATCTGTATCAATACTCAAACATGATTCTATATGTGTTTTCTTCAAGCTTAATCTGCTTCTATTTCATTCTGTAAGAGACATTGATATTCCTGGAAATGAAGGATGAGCAATTTCTTACATTTCCAAGAAGTCACTTTCAGTTTATGAAAATGAAATGCATTCTGCGGAGAAAAAGAAATTCTGGTATTTTTGGGGTTGACTGTGCTGAATAATATAGACTCGGTGAACCTCTTGGTGTCATAGCTTCTCTCATTTCTGTCATCAAAGCCATAGCTCACTCGTCATATCTTTTATTTTTGCCTCGGCCGTACATAATTTACTCTTTCTTTCTACTCATTTTTGACATGTAATTCGGTAAAGTGAATGAAGTTAATATGAGCACTGAGCACACTCTACCTTCTTTTATATGATAAGGTTATTTACATAACATGAAAAGTAGAAGGGAAAAAATGGCCAAACTTTCTGACGAGACAAGATACAACCGCATTACATATTTCAGGTTTGAGAAACACATTCGGAATATGACCCAAGACAAGACGGTTCAAGGCTCTGAGAGAAAATGTAATGAAGTACGTAAAAGTATGAAAGTCCTTCCATATTATTATTTCCTTGACTTTCATCCCTTTGAGTAGGGGTAAGGCGCGTCTAAAACAGAGAAGAGCGCTTTTACTTTTATCCTTTTCTGGATGCATTTCTGTATGCATGTACAACGACATGAGCCCATATGTCATCATACGAAGAAATACTCCTTCCTGTCACTCCACTTCGTCTCAAGTTTTTCGTCGAAGCTACGTCAAGTTTGTTCGTAGTCAACATTTTTGTTTGTCTGAAAGTTTTTTGTGTACTTTGTCAAAATTACTCTGTTGCTCGTTGACACAAAGTGAGTGAGTCTTCGTTTCTTCCAGCGGTAATGATGCCACTGGAAAAAGTGTGATATATAGAAATGTCATATGTAGAGGTATATGTTTATGTTTGAGAATTTTTTTATAACTTGGTTATTCCGAGTTCACTTAAAAAGTGGGTACGTTCACGTTCTCAGTAGAAAGAAAAAAGTTATTTCTGAAGACGCAAGTGAGAAGCGCAAAGTCTTGCTGATTAGAAGCAAAGTGGTGTACGTTTTTTCAAGATGCATGCGGGTATCTACAGTTTTACCAGAAGGTTTGTTCTAAAAACTTATTCTACTGGGTAAATAACCCAAGTTTAGCTTTAATCATCGTTCTCATCATTTTCAGAAAAATAAGTTTAGAAGTTTCAAAAGACCAAAGTGAGTATAAGGCTATGAAAGCAGATATATTTCTTAGTACAGGGAACCTAAAGTGGAAAAATGTGTAACTAAAGCAAAAATCATGTATCATAAAGTACGCATGATTTCCATGAGTTAGTTACAGGCAAAATCATCCAAGTCGATACCGATAGCATATAGAGTGTACACCTACCTACTTGATTGGGATAAAAAATGACGTGATGAATAGGCTGATGACACGTTACGAAGCTACCGCATATCGTTGAGATGACAAGGAATGATTTTCTCATTTGTGCCCGTATGACAATAGTAATTTTCTTCGTAAGAGAAAAATGCTATTAAATGATAATCCTCAAACT
>JAHZMY010000406.1:0-18150 GCA_027743915.1 Seira sanloemensis
CCGACCCAAGATTATCATCGGGACTGTTCACGTTGGTTGCATCGCCGTTGCCTTCCAAATACCGAATGCATTTCTTCTTCCTCCTAAAATACCAAAAATAGGCTATTTGTAAAGAAATGCCAATTTGCCATGTTTCTAAACAAGTGCTTAAATTCACGTAAAATTAAGAAGTATTAAAAGTTCATGCAAGCATTATATCTTTAAAGCATGCGCAAATAAGCATTTTCATTTCGTGTGCTGGCATTTTCGCTGCGTAAGGCAAAACTTTTTTCTATTTAAAAACCGTCCATGCAATTAAAAAGTATTATAGCTACATGATATATTTAAATGTACTGAGGTACAACTTAAAAACTCTATTGTATTCGCAAATAATAAAAAAACGAGTAATTAACAAAAAAATGACTAGTTCCTCTACGTATAATATTCTCAAAGTACCTCTTAACTGAATGCATTTGTAGGTTGAACTGCGATTAATGAAGACTATTTTGTGTGGAGTATTACCAGGTTTTACATTAATTTTAAAATGGGTCAAACCATAACTTTGTGTGTACTTTGTAAAGACTACATTAGATGGCAATACAGAAGTTGGCAACTGGCCGGGGTTCCATATCGTCGTATCACAGATAAATGAAACTCATGAATGAAATTAATTTTTTGGCATCCACGAGAACCCCCAACAATGTATATAGTTTGTAATCACAACTTGACTTTAGCAACTTTTAAAAATTTACTTAGACAAAGTAACCTCGATATCTTTCTTAACGTATTTTTTTCCTTTACAAGCTTTTTGAAAAATGTTCCCCTGTTGTAGGACAAACGGACTGATGGATTATAGTGTGAGAAGGAGAACTACAGGTTGACATAAGTAGGTTCAGGGAGAGGGGAAGGAACTGCAACGCCTCCGTGGCCATGACCATGAAGGGCACCATGACTGTGATTACTACCGTGACCTGCCAAGTTAATCTGGGAGTGACTATGGGACATTGAGTGGGAATGATGGGACTGAGAAGGAGGGGGAGGGGGCTGAATAGTTGAGCTGCCTGGCATCGAGCTCATCATGCCACCTAAACTAGAGCTTCCCGAGTTGCCCCCAGAAGAACTATTCGGGCAACTACTGTTCTGTTGCTGTGAGCCATTATTATTACTATTGATTGAGTGGCCATTATTCAGGTTCCCTATTCCAGTAGAGGACGCTGACACTGGGGCTGACATAAAGCCATTGTTATTTGCTGCCACTGCAGCTGCTACAGCTGCCGCCGCTGCTACTGACCCGGATGATGCCATTCCACCGTACGCGGACGTTAGAAGATTTAGAGGACCACCATGACCTTGATCCGGGCTGTTTCCAATTTCGTTTGCATAATACCAATAACATAGATAGACACATGAGGGTCATATCACATCACAACAACATTTCATCATTATCATCATTTTTTTTCTTTTTCCGACTTATGTTGTAATACGGAACTTGGTAATTATAGGTCTTCCAAAATCAATGTAAAAGTCCTAACTTTTCTTTGTCGTTATTCATGTGATAAAAACTACTACTGGGCAACTTCCGGACGAGTTTGCTATTTGAAAAACAAACTGACACATTTCACATTTTCACTTACATACTTACTTGTGAATTTCTTATAGGCCAAGAAGACACGGACAATAAAATAAATCATTGTCTACTTCATCTGGAAGCTATAAACTTATAAACGTATCTACTATAACTGAAACGAAGAACATGCAAATTCTCATTTTTTGTTAAAAACAGAAGCTACGTCTTCCAACAAAAAGTGAAAATACTAAATATAAAAAATTGAGGCAAAATTTCTAAAACTAAAATCTACAGCTACAGACTAATGATAATGATAATAAGGCTAACATTTAGATTTGAAACGCTACTTGCATGGCCAGTGTCACAGCCCAGCATAAAATAATCGTATAAGAATATATGTACGCAGTTGTCATAAAACCGATTTTTTAAAAGTCTACTACTTTACAATATCACATTGTTTGAAACAACTAAAATCAAATAAAAAAAACTATATATGAAAGTTTCAGAAAATGTGTCATGCCAGTCAGGGTAGCCCTGATGGTCAATTTTAGTATATACATCATTATTGCAACAAAACTACAAAATTATGATTCCAGAACGGAAGTGCCGTGGCCAACTTTAAAAATACATTGATTTCGGAATGAGAAATTCAAAAATGGCACCGTTTCCATATTTTTCCTTTATGAAGTAATAATGATGATAATGACAAATAGAGGCAGCTGTTGTGACAAATGGCAAAAGCTCTCACTTTGATTTCATAAACCGGGTCAACCAATAAATGCTCAGTTAAGATTTCAAAGATATTATTATTAATCATATTGAAGCAGTGCAAAAAAATACCGTTACGCAAGGCCAGAAGCTATATATTGTGCTTAAAATTATCATATATATGATTCACAATTTTCAACAAGATGAAACAACACCGCAGTGTTGTGGGAAGACACATTTTCTGAAATAATGGCCAACAAAGTTAATCGGTGATAGACTTATATGTGTCACCCTACGCATGTATGAATCCTGCACTTCAGCCTTCTTCAGAAAACAGTTTTTCATGACTTATCCTAAGCTTGATTGACAAATTATAATTAGAAAATAGCAAGATTAGCATCGCAGGCATATAAAATTTAACGTAATGGAATATAACAGCTCCTATTAAAGTTTATATATAAAAAAGAGTCGAGCAGCAACACTCAGTTCTGTATACACATAAAACAAAATCTCATAATAATTTTCAACGAAAATAGCAAGCACATTCTCATTCTCATATAGCAAATAACATTGAAAATGGACGTAAGAAAACCTTTACAATTTTTTTCAAGCAACAATCGCCTTTGAGCAATTAAAATTAAAAATTATACAATAGTATATAACGTTTATATAAAATAGGTACAGCATTTTTTGTTCGTGTCTTCTCACAATTCAGGCCTAGTTTCATAATCTTTTTTTGGGTGAAAGTGAGACCTTTTGCATGGAATGTTGGTCCCATTTTTTAATATTAGATATGTTTGCAAATTCATTCCATTCCAAAAGTGTTTAATTTCGTCCTATTCACTATTTACAAACGTCAATATCGTGTAAAACTCAATCAACAGGCATAATGGGTGTGTAATTGAGTAATTACACACATGAACCATATCCCTCTAATTTTTCAGATATTTGTGTTAGTGTATTTGCGGTGAAATTGTTATAGCTTGATGAACACTATTTATATAAGTATAAGTACAGCTACACTGCGAAATAAAAGCTATCTCTGCAATTTGTCTCTTACCTGCATGGTTTGCACCATTGACTTTGTTGATCCAAGCCATACCTCGCTCGGCATTTTTTCATACTGTTACCTAAAGGTGGAAAAGAATTGAAACAAAATGTTACTCGATTGTATTTACTTTTCAAAGTGTAGTGCAAGAAGCAATAGCGTGTTGACGACATTATCATCATCATTGGCAATGCCAAGCAAATTTAAAGGGCGTAATAAAACATTGGGTATAGAATAGGAAAGGTCGGTTCATTAGGAAAGATAGAGAGGTTAATGAAGAAAATATACGAAAGAAGTAGCATAAAAAATCTCGATGTGATCATAACATTGACCATCCATAAATCCACTTCAACCCATCGGTTTAAAGTAAAACCTTGACCACCCGGAAAAGTAGTAAGTAGTAGTAGTAGTGTATTTTTTTAGTAGCGACGGTAGTAATATGATTGAAGTTAAAAACCATCTCCGTTTTCGTAGGTCGTAGTACCTTATTATTATTATTTGGTGTATCATTAATGTAACTTGAGATTTGGCAGTATAAAAGGGGATAAAAATGTACAAGATTATAAAAAATTGGGAGCCCAGTTTCATAAAAGCGTAATAACAAGATAATAATAAAAAATGCTATTATTATTAAAAAGATTGTTGAAAATGGAAAAAACAAGCACATAAAATTATAGTCAAATACCTCCTGCTTCAAACTTTTCTTGTTTTTTCTTCCGCTTCTTTTCATGGTGAGTCCTACTTTGAGCACAAGACCAATTCGGATACATCTGCATATGTAGTTGTCTTTCTTTACGTGCTAATTCGTAGTATTTCGCTTGTTCTTCTCGACCTAGCGCGTGCCACTATAGATAATAATAAAGACCGTCCGAGAATGAGATATGACAAAAGGACATTATCAAAATACATAAAAAAAATCATCAGCGTTTTTTTGTTGTTTAAAGTGACATTTTTTTAGGTTCTTTGTTAGCTGAACACTTTGCACCTCTTCATTATCCAAACACTTTTTTAATTCGTTTCTCACCTCGTCAGCCGTAATAATGAAAGCCTACCCTTCTGCCTACCCTCTATCTATTAGGTATGTACATATGATAGAATATGAAAACTGCTGAAGGAGCTTTTGTGCATCTTGACAAATTTAGTGAGCAAGTCATATTCTTACCATTAGCATATAATATTCTCCGAACAAGCGAAAACCAATAGATAAACCATCGTCAATAATGAGATGGCGTCATCATTAGAACATTATAATGATACTTCACCAAGCACACGTAAATTCATTTTTGCCATCGTTTATCCTTACTCCAGTTTTTTTTTGTATTACATGACTATACTGAGCAACCAAGGACTCTACTCTACCGATGGGTTGGTCGATAAACTTTGTCTGTGAGACCATATTACGTTTTCTTCATCTTCTTTTCGTCAATGTACTTGTAAAAATATAAAATAGGAAACAGAAAAACAGGTACATAGGTAGGAACAATATAGTAGTAATAATGATTTACAAAACAAAAAACAATTAAACAAAAATTTGTACACTACATATAGAGCACAAGTACTAAAAGTAGTATACGTGTATATTCATCCTTGATGAAATGTACACAGTTTCTAGGCGTCGGAAAAAAATGCACAATACCTCCATCGGAAGTTAAAGTCATATCATATCAGTATGTTTTAATATGAAAGCAATACTACAACTAAATCTCTACTATTTATATATAGACAGTATTACCAAAAAACACAGCTATAATAACACAGGATTTCTTTCATCGGAATCATGTCATAAAATTGATTTTGAAAACTGCTTTAAAACAAAACAACCGGAAAAAGGAAATAAGATATTTATGTGTACCTCTGCTCTCTACAAAGCAAAACATTTGTGCGCTGTTTTGACACAGGGATATAACGAAATTATTCACGAACATTTCCACAACATAATCATATTGGTATTATGCAAAAAAACGCTCTTACATGATAATAACAACTAAAAAAGATGCGGATGGCTTCTTTAACAATTTTGATGGCACAATCTAAATAAACCATTCATACGTTAACGAGCCATTTATTTAAAATCAAGCATAAAAACGTCAACATAAAAGAGATCTGTGTATATCCAAAAGCTATGAATCATTACTTCAATTCTTGACACACAATTTGTGGAGCATAAAAATGTTTTGCTTTTGCAAGTTTTTTTTTACAACATTGCTTCTGAATTTCACCAAAGTTTTCTTCATCATGGATCTAATTCCGTCATCAACATAAAATACTACTTAAACAATTGGGACTTGCAATCCTGTGGACTTTATAGTTCATTCATATAATAAGATTACATCAACAGCAGACAGAGAGAAGGTGCAAAATGTCGACTTCATTGTACAAACAACACAGTACAAGTATGTTTCATACTAAACAAAGTTTCTTTCATCTAATAAACGAAAAATGAAATTATAACACAGAAAGTCTCACATGCTAATTTCCGCACTCGCTACGTAAACTTTTTTGAGAGAGGAAAATTTGAAACAAAAATCTCGGTTTTATTACTGCAACTGACATCATGTTCCAGAAAGCATTATCAGCAGTAATACTTTTCATTTTGCGAGAGGCAAGTACTATATGTATGAACAAGGTCCTAGCTATAATTTTAATAACTTTTGGTATAACGTTTTCCCCACTTTTTACAGAATCGTGAGAAGTACCGAATGCGGAAATCAAGACTTTGTTTTTTGTTACATTTTTTTGACAAGCTTAAAGACTTNGACTTTTGTTTTTTGTTACATTTTTTTGACAAGCTTAAAGACTTTGAAGCTTACCCTTCTCCCGAGAATTTGGTTGATTGCAGCGCTTTCCTGTAAATAAAAAAACGCATATTCATGAAGATGAGTTAATGTGTTTGTAATATATTTATTATTAAAATCAGTATTATGTACCTATATATATATTTCAAATTGGCATTATTTTAACGTAAACTACAAAAGTATATGGTAATATTAAACGTCAAAACTTTTACCTTCAGAGTGCACTCAGCCACCACTTTGGCCCGCATTTCTTTAAAAAAATAAAACAGACAGTATTAACCATCGAATCAATTTATAATTTTTTGCGGAATACAATGTATAAACATAGAAATGTATATTAATGCGCTTATGGACATATTTAATTTTCATAAATACGGTAACTCATACATGACCCGTAGCGCATTCGTATACGTTTCCATGTTTTATGACTTACCTTTCATATACAACATAAAAGCGTTTAGAGGCTTTTTGATGTGCGGCTTCTTCTTTTCATCTGCAGGAAGCAAACACAGGGGAAAATTTTTGATTATGAAATATGAGATCCGAAAAACGCATCATCTCTGTGTAGTTTGAACATCAAGTGCATGTACAGATTACGTGCCTCACATGCATAAAGGCATACGTATATTCGTACGATGAAAGTTGTAACAAATTGCGCTACGCAGGCTTGAGACGAAAAGCGTAATAATAATATTTAGACTTACTTTGACTATTTGAAGATTGTCCGGATTCGGAAGCGTTTTTGGAACCATGAGAATCTGACGATTTTTGATCGGATAAACTAGACCTGGAAGCAGAGAAAATTAGTTTGTGTTGAGTTTTTGGCATGTTTACTCACCACCATTTTAATAATAATGGAATCTGACAAAAGAGGGAAGATTATTAGGAAAGATTTGTAAAAGTGAAAGTAGAATGTCTGTTTGGGTGATAAGCAAATTATCCATTTTCCTTTTAAAGCTTTGGTTTGAATTCCAAAAGCTTCGTAATAATTATAAAAGCTAATAAAAGTTGTATTAGGCATTAAATATTCAAATGCAGTTGGTTACAGAGTAAAAAAATCATAATCTGCTTTACAATCCTAATCGACACAGCTTTATTTCTTATTGTTTGAACGAATCCTAAAAGATTATTTTATGTATCGTATCATGCGCATATACACATTAAAACACCACAAGTTTTCACCAGTAATAATACTCGTATGAGAATTATGATTGTGATTGTATAAAGCAATTTCTGCGATAGAATGTAACAAAAAATTCTGTACGTCTCAACCGTGCGCCTTCCAACAGAGAAAATTAGATTTTCCTTTTAAGCTAAGCACATCGTCGTTTCAAACTCTCTCCAATTTAGACCACAAAACAAGACAAGTCAACATGGCACGCACATTTTACCTCGACATGAGCATCTAAACGTAAGTGAACACATTAGAGAGGAAAAGCCAATTTGCTAGTAAATAGCTGTAATTTCAGCAATAAACCATTTTCAAATTAACCTGAAACATGCAAAATATCATTATGTGGATTGTTGGTTTCACATTCTCGTATTTATTGGTTTGTAGTTATCCACAGAACAAAAATCCCTCTGCAGTAGGGAAAGGCGCGCTCTACCATAAAACATGTGCTTGAAAAACAAGTGAAGCGTGCAGTAAGATCCATTAAATAACCCGAAAATCATCTCTCCATTGCTAATAATTTTAGTTGAAATGGCGAAAAGAGCGTACAGTTTTCAATCATAGTATACGAGGATGGACGGTAATAGGAAGGTTTATCACGTAGATTTTGGTCTCATCATAAGTGCATTATCGTAGTCCCAAAGCAGAGACGTGAATACGATTGTAATATTGGTATGTAATAATAAGGGGACATGAAAGCTATAAAATCAGAAAGGCATGGAAAAGGAAATGTTCGTTTATTTCAAAAGTATCTACGACTCTACTAGTGATATGATAAGTCTCAATACCTATGACTTTGATCAAGGTGTGAGGAGTGAGCATCGTGCTTGGAGCCGACTAAATGATGACCCAATCCAGGGTGCGGAGGAAGACCAGGGCCTTGTAGGAGACCTCCAGTTGAGAATCTATAGAAATCACTGGGGAAATCAAAGAAATTGCTTGATAATTAAGTTTACTCGTTACCGATGAAGTTGCGTACATAAAAGCCTGTTCCATGCATTTTTTAAATCATGTAGATACCTTGGAAGAGAAGAAGGTGGTAGTGACAGAGGAGACGGGTAATTTCGGAAACTCGCCGATGCAGCAGCATTTCCAGCGTTCGAGATCTGGTACATACTTTGGTGCCTGTGAGAAATTAGGGGAAATGCAATGGTCACTCTGACTCTGACGTGTTCAAGGTCCAAGCAAGAACATCTGAAAAGACGCCTCATTACTTACCATGACGCAGCAACCTGAGATGCTTCGGGTAAACCTGAGTACGGGTACTGGACCCCAAAAGGGTACATGGGAGAGCGAGACAGTCCTGATAAATAGAAAAAAAACAGTTTTTTAGTATTCTTCAGAAAATATTAAGCAGAGCCGTCCTTAAATGTGTATGTATGAGTTGAACAATATCCATTTGTGCCCTTGTAACAGACTAACTGACAATTTTCTAAATTGTATGCATGCGTTCTCCTAATCAGCTTTGAGCAAAATAATTTATTTAGGGTATTCAAATACTTGGCTCAAAGCTTACCATAAAAACTAGGAATTGCTTCATTACAAAACCTCTCCGAAGTACAAAATTAAAATATAACTTTACAAGATTATCCATTCTCCCTTCGTTACATTAATCGCTTCCGCTTCAACTCATGTGGCTAACAACCTTTAACCGTAATTTATGAATTTTAAGTCGCCATAAAAATTGCATTGAAACATCTTTGACTCGCATTACATACATTGGGAAATGCTCTCCTTCAGGAAAATTCTAGAGTGGCGATGAGTGCTCCATATTGCATCTTTTATTGCGATACTCTGCCTGAATAAAAGATAATCCACGCGTGCAACTCATGTATTCACTGAATAATAATCACCATTTGTATTCATTATGCTAAAATTGTTAAATATCAGAAGAGCCGCTGTTACTTTGTCATATGAAATTCTAGCGAAAACTTTCTTGGAAATTAACAATATATGCATGTATTTATATGTACACTATGATTATACAATTTTTGTACAACTCCAAAGATGTGTTCAATCCGTCTAATGCGTGGATACAAGCTGAATATTAAGGTAAACATTCCTTCAGCCACTTTATGTAAACAAAAGGGGGTTTCAAGAGGTTTGCCAAAATCTTCACTAAAACAAAAAAGTTCACAGAGGGTTTTACCATAAAGCTAAGCTCCTTTCTGTACGCGTTAAAAGCAATACGATTTTGATGAAACACGCGGCACCTCTTATTCCATACTTTCATCCTCATTGCTAATGAATTACCATTAGATTAATAGAAAGCTGGAGTGGTGAAAACAAAGACTTTTACCGAGTAATTTGGAACACTAAAGTAATTAACAATAGGGAAGTTGGTTCTTGGCCATTCGACCCATCCAGTGTGTAAACCAGTTGATCAAGCAGACAATCGGTTTATATGAGTAGTAAAGTAGTTGAGGTTTGGGGATATACTTTTTATAGATTGCATATTATATAATGTAATACGTTTACTCAGCAGTTTTCCCTTTGTTCCAAGCAGCATTTATTGATTTTTCCCAAATAAAATCATCTGCCCGAGTATGTGTAGAAAAAAAGTAATTTTGGCTCGTATGCCATTACACAAACCACTTTCGCCTTGTGTCGTAAAGAATGCTGACAGCATGATGATACAAAGGACGATAATATTGAGTAGTGCAATGAAATAAGAGCATGTACTGCTGTTAATAATCCATTTCAGTCCTGCTTTTTTAAAAAACAACATAATCATAAAGTTCATCCATCCTATTAGAATTTACTCACTTTCTTTTTTTTTACAAAATCCACTTCATTTTCCCAGCATTTCTCAAGCGGAACACACTTCAACTTGGTCCGATCAACTGAGCGAATATAACAACTTGAGTTTCAAGTGGCCTACTGCATGTGGCTCCGGGGAGAAACTGTGCTAACCCCTTCGCCCCTTCATTTTTTTGGGTTCGTGAATACACACATCGGTTTAATGATGATGGTGCACCTTACAGTCAGTCCCATCTCTCCAATTTCGTTTACTTAATACCGAAGAAGCTTGAAAAATCCTTACACTTTAAAAGTCTGCTGCGTTCTATCTGTGATCATCATCATCAAACTAGGTTTCACTTACATTACTATATCTATGCGCATATACGCATCTGCATACCTAAGTCACAATTTAGGCTGAGATATTTATCCCTATACGTTTCTTTCCAAGATAATGATAATTACTCCTAGCCAGAAACTCTCTATCGACACGTGCTCTATCCAAAGTGCTATCGGTAAATTACTGCATGATGATGAGATGAAAAGATTGCTGATAGCAACGCACTACACAATTTGCAAGCCACTTCTTCCTCACCACTATGTGTAGTAGTAGGAGATACTCAAGTGACTTTAAACCTACGGATCTATTACCAAGTACTTTTAGAGGAGAAGATGCCAAGTACATTTAAATAAACTACCTATGCTTCACTCTAAAAACCATTTCATGGAAGTCAAGGGACCTGGAACTTGATCGAATTAGAGTTTCCTGCTTACTATAGTATTCCAAAAATAAGTGTGTGATGATGCAAATTTGTTAAGACTTTTGTATATGTGGTATGTAGCATACCATAATGTAAAATGAATATTGATCATGAACACGGTTTGGCGATGCACAAATACCTTAGGGAAAAACTATCTGGCAGAATAAGAGGAGCAGCGCGAGAACTCATCAGTGTGCTCTAATGATAATGATGCCTTCAGAGCAAATCTATACAGACGAAGGCTCCCATGAGAAATTTAATTTTGTTGCAAGTCTTGTATAAACCTCTCATACAAATAAGATTTTAAATTTACATAGCATATGTATGAAAAGTGTGTGACGCGCAATTTGTTAATCATATGTCACGACAAGCACGCCAAAATATATTTAGCGATTTTTTGGAACACGTTGTCT
The DNA here is from genome assembly GCA_027743915.1 of Seira sanloemensis. NCBI lineage: Eukaryota > Metazoa > Arthropoda > Collembola > Entomobryomorpha > Entomobryidae > Seira > Seira sanloemensis. The sequence goes on from JAHZMY010000406.1 coordinate 11,182, forward strand.
AAACTTGATTGTGGAGACAGTAAACCGCCAAACTTGTCATACCGCCATCTTTAAAAAGTTTTATTAGGAAATTGTGATTTGGAAAATTTTGCCAATGAAATGAAAGGAGCTTTATACTTTTACTCCCATTTGCCACTGCCTGCAAAACGTACAAATCATGAAGCGACTGTATTTTGGTTAGATCTGTTGTGTTCAGAAAACCTTCTATGAGCCGCCAAGTGAATTTTGTAAACTCCAAAAGTTTAACAAAGTTGGTTATTTTTATAGGTTTGTCCACTACTCTAGCAGTAGAACAAATATCAGTCCTATTTTGAGTATGAAACACTCTAGAAAATTGCCATTATGATGAGTAATAACTTTTGTACAATCTTAGAGATATTTCTATTATTGATGAAATGTCGAGGACAATAAAGCATTTCCGCTCATATCTCATCATCCCCAAGAGATTCTCCCTATTTGGGCTCAATAATACGTAAAAGCTTTATTTTAATATTTTCATTTACTTCGATTTTCTTTCCCGTCTCCTTGCTACTTTTCTTTTCTGTCGTCCGAAATCTTTCTTTCTCTCTCTTTCTCTCGTGTTCAATTTCATTTCATCTCCTCTTCATTGGATTTGTCTCCAACTTGAGTCAAGTCGAAGTCGTGTTTATTGGATTCGTTGATTTGGCCGTTGTCGTGAACAGCAAGTAGTATCCTTGTAACAAGGATGACATGCCTACTTAAAAACGTATAAGTGTTCTCTACAATTTCTTTCTTCTTCGAACAACAACAAAGTCTTAGAAAAATGTTTTCTGGAAAGGAAACGACAAAAATGGGGATTCTATAAAAACTATAAAGTTACACACATAAGTACTGAAATTCGTTTTGCAAGGCACATGTTGTTCCGTACAATCAGCTTTTCCTTTCACTTTTTCTTTTTCCAGCTTGAAAATAAGAAAATTTACGGTTATATACTTTCCAAGAAACGCAAGACGAAAGCCTTTAGATTTATAACAGCTCTTCATTATAGTTTTATATGTGATTTTCCTTCAGTTGGAGACAAAATAGAAGGAGTTGAAAACTACACAATTCGTCAACTTTTTGTTGAACTGCAGGAAAGCACAACCCAGTTGAAAGACAAATCCTATTAAGTTTGTCACAAGTCGGATAAAACACATTTTCTCTCTTGCCTTCTTATCAGTATCAGTCTTGAAAGCCAGCCATCCCCTCATGCACGTACTTACTCAATTTACTGACTTTAATAATGTGCTTAAAACATATCAACATATATACGATTTTTTTAAAAACACGCTCTCGTCTTTTAAAGTCGACTGCTTATACAATGTCACTTATAATCTGCGAATAAAGTGATTTCCTCTCAAATTTAAAAAAAAAAGTAAAATACAACGTATCACCTTCATTATTTCAACTTGTGTGTGTGTAATAATCTCTGCCAAATATTGTGATTCACTCTAGCCAAACTTAAATTATAGGGTGAGCAATGTTGGTTGTCAACCATACAACTACGTGCTCTATGAGCCAGCAGTATCTACTTACGATGATGAAAGCATATGACCAACAGCGTATAAATGAAGTGTGACGAGTAGCAAGTAGCAACTGAAATATTAAAACGGCCGACGAGGAAATAAAATGTGTGACTTTGATCATATGAAGCTAATAACAGCTCTACTTACAAATGAGACATGACTTTTCCTCGATTTCAGCTTTCCCTATTATCTTGACGAAGTCCTTTATCATTGATAATTTCCGTACAGATTTTTGTAAACTTTGCTTGTAACGCAAAAAAAACTTTTGTGGACACTGCGTAATTGCCAAAAGTGCTGTTGTTGGGACAAAATCTCGTTATTCTCTAAAAAAAAGTTTCCAGACGTATACCTAAGAAAGGGGTGATTCTACTATGAAAAATGCCTCTTCATACGTTGACCAATCTAGAATTACTGATATTCTTTGAGCTTATCAAGGTCTCTTTCTTAATATCACGATCCTGGTATTTTTATTGAATATTTCAGATCGTGGAAACGGGGCGATTTAAGACCAAACAAATGGGTCAGAGAAAGACAGAATTTACGTAAAGTTTCTTGATACTTCAACACATATACATTCATCATGTCGGAACATGAAAGCGGCAGTTGCAAAATCATGGAGATCGCAATATGCTAAAAATAAAGTGGGCGCCAAAACATCCATTAAATACAAAATATGAAAGCATCGGAGTAAATCGATCAATGTCTGATGATAAGATGTACATTTTTAGAGACTATGCCTATGGCTCTTTTTATAATATGTATAATTTTGTATGTGATACAAAATTAGGAAGAAAATATCACACTCTGTCGACGCTTTTTATCACTGTAAAAATACACCAAAATATGGATTGAAGGGCATCTTTCCCATCTTCAAAACCGAAATTCTGCACCTCCGTCTTCAAAACCAACCATGCTGTGAAATCCTATGTAGAAAAACTTGTGTACGTATTGGAGTAAGTGTCGGTAAGAATGTAGTGAAAATGAAGCGCACCGAAAATGAAATCAAATGAAATAGTTAAGATCTACGGGTGGGCGTCAGACGGAAAGAACAAGGGAAAATTCCTTAAAAACTTTTCGAGTCGGCACCCAGTACAAAAAATTAAGTAAAGGACAAAAACTCATCCTAGTCAGCCAACTGGGGTTTTAAAGTAAATAAATAAATAATGCACCCTCGCTCTAATAACGGAGAGTAAGATTTACCCATAACTACCTGCTCCAACAGCATATTGTAAAGTCTGAGTCAAGACGACGGCATCGCGATTAAATTTTTTTATTTCTTTTGCCAGACAAACGGGCAACAGCGGCGCACAAAATACTTTCATTCTAGCATTTGAGTGCGGGCCCTGGAAGAATGAGGTAAACCTTGCAGAATGTGTGATGAAATCAGTGCTGCTACGCAGACATGCCTTCACAAATTTTTTGCCAAACGTACACAATAGTCAAAGTCTTGGCAGTAAACATGGCACGTGGAACGAGTAGGCAAATGTGATTGTGAGGAGGATGTGAACGATGTCGATAGAAGCGAAAAGAGAACAGCAAAAAGTAATTCGATCTATGAATCATGAGATCAGGAAATGAGTCAAAGATCAAAGGATCCCTACCGGCTCCACAAAGACTTGAATTTAATCAAGACTAATGATCAAACTTTAGGTTTTAATTATCGCATTGCTACTTTCCTTCACACTACAAATATCAGCAGTCTTTCTCTGACGAAATCAAATATTGTTTGGCTTTAGTTAGTTGGAAATATATCGTGGGGGGACTACATGTGTGCTTTTTATATTTTACTTTTATTATGCATACTAAAGCAGAAAAATATCCACATATTCTCATGTTTCACCGAAAGATTGATTTATAAAATTTATTGCGAGTGAGCAAAGGTTTGCAAAAGGATGTGGTACATGTGCTTTACTTTGAAATCTTGCGACCCAACACAAAAATTCTCATGTTTCACCGAAAGATTGATTTATAAAATTTATTGCGAGTGAGCAAAGGTTTGCAAAAGGATGTGGTACATGTGCTTTACTTTGAAATCTTGCTACCCAACACAAAGCTAGAGGTACTTTTTAACAAGTGTCACTAGCAAGGAGCGTAGACTTTTGAAAGTACTGGTGCCAAATGCATTTCTTTTACTTTTAAAATCATATCAAACCAACGTTTATTAAAAGGAAATAGCGTCGGGATTGGTAACTTTATATTAGCTACCAAATTAACATGGTAAAAACTACTCAAGCATCTTTTTTGTTTTCTAAAAAACATTTTTTTCTACGAGAAGCTGATGTTACGCATCTTTGCCTTTGAACTCTCCAGAAATATAATTAAAATTTTAATCAATCTTGTGTAAAATAATATAGGTAGAGCTATATAGGGCTAAATATTAAATTTTTAAAGTTTTCAGACCTTTAATGCTAATAAAACTTAAAATATCTCGAAACAATAGATCCAGTTTTGCTAAGAATACAAACTAAATACATATGCATATGGTGTATTCTGCCCATAACTTCATTCTTGGGTTGGGTTCCATGCACTTTGCTTAATCCTTCACATTCAAGAACGCAACGATTCAAATCAAGGGGTTCTCTCTAGATTTCCTGCCCATCCTTTTCCATAAACTTTGCGTTAAAATACCTCTTCCGCCTTCCAAGAGAAAGCCGACACAAAAGGAATGATATTTTATACTGCTTTCTATTTTCCAAACTTTATTTTCAAACTTTCGCTGTAAAATAGCTAGAAAAACTTGTTGTGCTTAATTTGTACTCTACAAAAGTTGAAGCAGTTCTCGCCTGTTCCAAACAGTTTAAACGTTCCGTCCTTCCTCCAAAATTTTATTTTGCCGATATAAAAACATGTATGCGCGCAAAGGGTATGTCATGATTTTTAAAAAAAGATCTCCCTTCATCTCATTAATTTCCCTTCAAAAACTTTACCGCCTCACGTTTTCCTTACACTTTTGCATCCTTTCTCCGATCATTATTTTATGTATATTCCTTTTCCCTCACCCTTTTTGAAATGAATTCCGAACCAGAAAAAAGCAGAGAAAGAGCGCAAGAATAACACAAGACAAAGTCTTGCTAACTGCTTGGAAATAAAAGTCTCGTCTTTCCCTTTGAACCAAAGTTTCACAAAGCAAATCAAATTAAACGAGCAAAGAGCGACAACGAGCAGTCGTTCAGTGTTGGTAATCATGATAATGATTTTGATGAAAAATGTGCAAAGAGTCAAGAGAAAAAAGAAAAGTGAGCCTGGTCTTGAGCATTCATTTCAGATTATCTTCTAACACATTTTAATAATGACGAATGAAAGCGTACACTTTTTTCTCTGCGAGTTACACGGACTTGTCTATGAATCGCTAAACAACTTGAAAATAGTAATGAAACTCTTATATTGCTTTCCTTTTTCTGAAAGAAAAGTACATAGCATTGTCATTATCATCATCATCATCATCATCATCGCAAAAATAAACTTTTTTCCTACAAAAACACGTTCTTGAAAAGTTTTTTTATATCGTGTGACGGAATGCCTACCTCACGCTGATCGCTTAGCGAGAAAAAGAATTTCATTATCGTCAAAAGTAATGGGCCTTTAACATGAAATCTAAGCGGTGATTTCCGGGCGAAGAAAAAAGGTGATATAAAAAATTATCTTTTCCTTATTTGATTAAAATGTGATGCTATAAAAAATGGAATATTATGGTCAGAGCAAGTAGCAAGAGCTACCGGTCACCGGTTCTCCCTTGTCAAATATACATTCGTTTTTTTTGTCCTTCTGGAAATGTTTGCCCGGACAAACAACATGCGACGAATGGTCGACCCTCTTTCTCGTTTTGTTTGTCTAGATTTTCTTTACACCCATCATATCATCAACAAACATTATTATCGGAGAGGAAAAGGGGAAATTCAAGCCAAAGTCATGCCTCATTTTATTCACAAATAGTGCAAAGGACACCATAAAAACGCCTAGTGTGGCAAACTGGACAACCCATGTACTTATACGGCGGTCTCATACCATGATGTATCGAGTGGAGGGGTAGGTTTCTTTGTCAAACGGCTTCCTACGGTCATTTCACATTTTTACTCGCTTCCTCTTACCTTTCTCAAAAAGAAACTTTACGATCGACTTGAAAGCAAGGGAATAGTACTCCATTTTTAATATTTTTTCATATGCCCGTAAAGGGATGCTTGGCACACGGATACGATGTTGCGCAAGTATTAAATAATATGGTTTTTTGCCGCGAAATTACCGAAAATCATGGAGAAAAAATCCGTGTAAACGTAATTTCAGCAATGCCTTGAAATACTTTTTTAAATATGCTCATTTAAAAAAAACTCTTGGTCAGTACCCTTTCCCCTTTACATAGAAATATATGGAATGGTCATCGAAAAGCCTTTAGCTCAGCTGGATGGAGCAAACAAACACCAATTTTTCTGTCATTTTATCCATCTTGTGTAAACTCCTGCTGAATAGAAAGAGAGAAAAACTACGTCTTATCAAAAAAAGCCAAGTAGGGGGAACATCAACCAAAGGACAATGAACAATAAAACATAACGCATCCATCGAAAAAAGGATGTTTTTTTTGGAGGAAGGAGAGACAAGACGATGAAAAATGGTGACTTTCTGGAGAACCCAACTTTTCTAATAACAATTCTTTAGTTTAAGATAATGCTGACGATGACTACGACGGTGAGATGGTATTAAGAAAATGTGGAGTAGCTTTCCATTGCAGTGTAGAGTATAATGGATTGTATTTTACCCTATAAATCTTTAGCAATAATACTCAAAAGTCATCCTTATGTAAGCACACACAAGAGCCACCAAAGACTTTAGGCTATCATCATGAAAAAACTCTTCTACGGTTTTAAAAACTTCACCACTGCACACCATACCACCACCAAAACATGAACATGATGCCACAGGGCAAAAATTCTTCTTCCATGTCGTTAGCTCGCTTACTTTACAAGCATTGCATATTTTCCTGCGAAAAGTGTACGTGCTTTTACTTATGTACGTCTGTAAGACGGAGGATGAGACATAAATAAATATTATGTACATGCATTCCGCCTTCATGTACCATTCAAGTATGCTGGCTTTTTACAAGAAAAAAAGATGAATCGACTTGCCCCATACTGGGATCTATAAAGTCCACGTTTCATCCATTAAGGTTTGTGGGACGCGCTGGGATGATACATTGTTCACCAACATGAAATGAAACTAAAAGGCAGGCTGCAGCAGTAGCAAAAGTAACATGAAACTTTGTAGTACAAAAACTTATGAGGAGCTTTTTAATACAGAAACGATGGTGCAGCGGAAGCAGTGGTTGTTCCTTAACCAGAGATAAAATATGATATGTAATAAACATAATGCATGCATTATAAACTCTTCCTTGGAAATACCTAATGTTGTGTCATGATTTGTAAAAGGAGCGCGCTGAAAATAAGGTGCACTG
>JAHZMY010000408.1:1278-11553 GCA_027743915.1 Seira sanloemensis
TTTTTTCCATGCATGCAAAACTCAGCTTACAGCATAGGCTCCGTAAAGGAGCACCGTAATGATGAGCAACTGCAACATCCTCAATCCCATTTTCAAACCTTTGTTAATTAGGAAGAAAAATATTACTTTGTTGTCTTCAAAAGGTTTGGAGGAAGGAGGTACGTAATCTTAAAAGAAGCTCTTGATTAAAAGGCTGCGAACGGTGGTATTTATGTACTGAGAAATTATGCATTTTCGGAATTAACCTTCACAGTTTTATGGCATATGTACTTCCTGTTTTTTGAGTAGGTTTGTCATCAGCCTCATTTGCTACGTCGTATTCAATATGCATTTTATTGACAATTACGTGCACATTGGTGCGACCGGAATAGATGATCTTAATCATTTTATTCTTCGCTGTAAGTTACACGCAGCTATTAGGCTAAGATATCTCAACGCGTATTTAAGTTCAGCATTAAATGACGACGAGAATATGTTCATGATTTTAAGCGAGCTAGGCGATGACAAGATGAGAAACGTCTTTTTATATGTTTTGTCAGCATTAAAATATCGTGCTTTTATATTGGAGCTAGATGACGGGTTAAACTGTTAAACGTAGATAAATTTAAACTGTTTATGTTTGTTCTTTGTAAACTAATTACGTTAGACTGTTTATATAATTAAAAATATCAATTTATAATAATTTACAAACAAGATGTAAAATGTTTGTGTACTGAAATCCTGTATTAATGGGCAATGTTTCCAAGGAATGCAAAATAAATAAATCAAATCAAAAAACACTTTTCCCACTTTCCCAGCGGGGAATCCGCAGGGGAAAGAAATGATGGACACTTCATTTGACTATCATGCACGCAATTTTCCAGAGATATCTGTTAACCACAAACATAAAGCCGTCGAGCTGGGAACGACATATTGCCCCACAAATTATGAACAATTTCTGTTTCTTCAAAATCAATGCAAATCAATGTGAGTAGCATTTTTTGGACACAAAAATAAAGATTCGGCAATGATTATTGAGTACAAAGACTGATCATCTGAAAAATGACATAGGTTTGGAGTTACTTCAATGCATGCGCTGTCAGACTGATATTCATGATAATGAGTATTGCTTTGATTCAGCTTTCCTGCGGTTCTAGAAAGTTCCATTTTTATTATATACCAATTAACCATTTTCGACATTGATAGTAATTTATTATTAATAACCCACGCAACAGGTTCCAATACTTGAATTCAAGTCGGCTAAAAATTATAAATGTAGTAAATTAGTCTACTCTTACTTTTGTCCTCATCTTTGCCTCGTACTCATGCACGGAATGCTCTGTTATTAGCAAAATTTACCAATTAGCGATAGCTTTTTAAGATATGAAATCCCAGCTTCCGGAAGTGGACAGGCTCACCTTGTATTCCAAAAATACACATAATTTCGAGCTGATCCGTCGAAAAAATTGAAACTTGCGTATGCCTTTCAATTTTAAATGCGAAACAAACACAAATACCTTAATTTTTGCAGTGAAAAAAGTGAAGAAAAAAGATTAGAAAATATGATTATTATTGGCTCCGCGAATGAAGCTTGACGATTGTCCTTGCTATATTCATGCAATATTCAATATCTCTTTGTTCATATTACCTATGTACTTTCCCATGAAATTTTCAAGTCCCTCTTGGAGCGGTTGCAAAACATACATATGTATGCTTTCTCTTCACCCATATTTTATCTCAGCGGATATGTATTTTAAGGGTGAATGATAGAACTATTGTAAAGTGAAATCACTCAGCCACTGAATCCAAAAATATGGTATTGGGGTGGTATTCTGGTATCTCAGCGGATAGGAAAGGGAAATGACAAGATCGACAACAGCAACAAGCAGAATGTCGCTGGCTGGCGTGTCTACAAAAAATCTATGTCTAAATATTTACCTGCTGTGATCGGCTGACAAATTTCCCATGATCCTCTCTGCTTCTCCGTCAATTTGTTTATCCATGATGCAATTAAACCATTAAATTGCGAAAACTATATTCTAATCAATTAAGGCCGGTGTATGGTACTGGTTGCTTAAGCTTTTGGTTTTTAATAGCAAACACCAAAACCGAGGTTCCATTATGATTCAAGCAGGTTTACTGTCGTCCATACTCCAAAACACATAAAGGATGAAGGATTTGTCTCTTTTTGACATCTGAATGACGTGCGTGCTGCAAAAATCCCTGTTGTCCGAGTTGCGGGCTTGTATTTTTCTTTTCAATTTCTCGCAGCAGGAAAATGCAGATAGGAAAGCAAGATTAACGTTTCAATTTGTATCCAGTTCATGCCAGAAAATTGTCTCGGACATTAACATGGCTTAGGTTTCATAGGCTCCATTTAATTTTCGGCAAATATGCAGAAAATTCCAAACAAGGCAAAATTGTCTCTTCGCGTTTATCATATGAACCTTGGAAATGTGGTAACCTCCACCATTTTCATGATACCAGTTGGTGTATTATCATATTATGGAAGGAAAATGGCCATGAACGTAAATTTTTCTTGCTTTTTCATTTTCATAGTGTGTTTAAAATCGTTTAATGGTGTACATAAATATGTGTGAGGGTGATTTTACATCAACGTAATAATTATGTTAAATAGACAAGATAATACTAACGACGTTTAAGCAAAGCATTCTCTCGAATTTCTTGACATCATGGAATGCAGTGATGGCTCTGATTAATTGGTGTGCTTTAGGGGCGTTTTGTTTGGTTTCTTCTGAAACCACAACAAACCCAATATTAAAGAGTCTTCCAAGAGTAAGCAGGCTAAATGTAACCAATTTTTTCTTACGTTCTTCGACGTAGCTGCATAGATAAGTACAGCCATGATAAGCGATAAGGTGGACTTTAGCTCCATTTAAGAGTTGTTCGAAACGATTGATCAGAGGATCCCCTTCCTTATTTGATGAGCTTAAGTATATGGTGCGTCAGTCTTAGATCAAGACTTATTAAAAATGTAAAATTGCGTGCGTGTCGTGCTCAAAGCCGTACCTGTGTCAGTAATTATTTTGTGTAAGCAATTCCTGCGTTTTATGCTCTCATATCCATGCACGAGTGAGGTAATGAGGACGGAAGTACATCATTCAGCTCTATTTAATTGCGTATCGGGCTTGCCAAAGCAATCATTCTGTATCTACTGCTATACTCATACCGCATCTGTCACGTTGCAGCGTGATCCAAGGTAATGCATGGAGCGGACATTTGATTTCATCTAATGTCTGACTTTTCAAAGCGCGTAGTTCGATGCCCCAACACTGAATGGTTTCGAATTTAGTATGAATCAATAGCTTATGTTATTAGCTATCCGATGATGTCAAAATTATATTTCTGCAGATTCGGATCGTTGAGTAACGTGCACTGAAAAGTCAGCCGTTATGTGAAAAAAATGTCCGCTCTATGTATTACCTTGGATCACTGTGGCTGTACATACGTATTCATTTGTATATCCACTTTTATCAGTTTTCATTTAATGATGTGTTTAATGTGTTAATTATAATAAAATACAGATGACAAAACCTAAATTTTCAACTCCATAAAAACTACTTTAATTTGACCTGCTTGTGCATATAAGATGAAGAAGATGTAGAAGAAGAAAGAAGAGAAAGTATTACGTTTACGTAGTATTCCAAATGAATGCTACCTAGGTAGTGGACAGTTTTCTCCGTGTTTATGTGGAACTAAAATGTTGCCCGCCCAACTCTTGGAAGACAAATGAATATGCCCGTCATAAGAAATGAAAATGTTGAATGTTATCACATGCATATTTCCAGCTACAAGATCCGCAGGTGAAACGTTACACTTTATCCTGCAGTTGAATGGCAAATCCTTCTGACTTTTTTCCAAAATATCTTGATGTTCGAGTTTTTTTCCATTTTTTTTGCATTCGAAAAGCAATACGGCAGATGATTTATTAGAGTAACATTGAAATAACTCTCATCTGGGTCACCGAATGCAGGGTGGAAGAGGGCGTAAAACCGACGACTTTTGAGAACTATCTTCCCCGGATGAGAGTTTGTCAGAGTTGTCCATGCACACTTTCCAAATTTAGGGCGGATCATCTTATCCTATTTTTCTGTTAGGTCAGTGTCACACAATCAATAACTCCAAAACGGATTCAGTTTTGCGAATTGTTAAATCGCATAAATTATTTGATGAGTGACAGGTTTCAGGGATAAAACTTTTGCATGCTTACGAAAGGAGGGCCGGAAAAGTGGAATATGTACGAAAAATTGGGAAGAGTTTTGTTACTGTATATTTGTCACATGGAACATACATTTATTACAAATTTCCAATTTAATTAGAGTTTTTGGAATTGTACTACTTTTTGATGTGCGGTATGCATACCAAGTCAACTTTTACTTAAATAAAATGTTCCTTGCCATTTTAAAAGTCTTTTATTTACTGACAGACACATCGAGTTTCAAAATTATATTGAAAGTATCCGGTATTTACTTGTCCTGCCTATTTCTCACAGCGGGAGTGCGAAAGGGAACAAAAACGTTGTACAATTATTCAATTGGCTGTTACGCACGCAATTCGCAGAAAGATCTTCAGAACACAACATTAACTCTTCAACTCATCACTTGTATATTTCCCCAAATATTTATCCAGAGAAATTCACTTTCTCAAAAATCTGTGACTCTGCGCTTTTAGTATCCGTTTTGACATATGTCGTAGACAGCGATAAAAAATTCTGTAACGTTTAATAAAAGTAAAGAATTAGCGTTTGAAAAGGAACGCCCTACAAAATTTTAAATTTCTCACTATTACACTCCATATCTACATTATTTGACTAATTATCATAAGTTTGAGTAGTTCAACAATTTTGGTTTTGTACGAGGCTGCCCGAAAATTTAAAAATTCGTCGTTTCAAAGTTTGATTAGAGATTTTCTAGCATCCTGACCTGAAAAGGTCTTTCAGGGTTCCGGCTTGGTCCTTATCGTCTGTGCACCTGAACAAGTGAAGATTGATGATGGTTCATACTCTTTTCACACCAACATCCATACATATCAAGTTTTTTAAAATTGACTGAATGTACTTTCCCATCGGAATCCACGAGCCATTCACGGAACTGTTGTAAAGCTTATGCTTTCGCTTATCGTATATATTTATCTCGCAAACAGGGAGGCAACGTCGGGTTGAAATGATTGACACCTTATGTTGCAATTCTGCACGCAATTTTTCAGTAGTAAAATCGAATATGCTTACAAACCGCACGGGTCATGAACACCAATGCATGCTGAATTGAATAAGTCTTCAATTACAAATTTCCTTTAAAAAACAAATATGTATCTTGATGGGAAATTTATTTGCGTAAAAAATTACAAAATTTGATTTATCTTACGCTTAATTCAAAAAACGGAAGGCATTAATTTGTTATCAAACTTGTCATTTGTCATTGTCAAGGACTTTAAAACATGCTAGTCATTTGTCTAACCAAAATTGAAATAGAACTTCACATTTCACAATAGTGACTAGGGAGTTATTGTTAAAATTGCTTACACATCCCCTGGTCCGTCTTAAAATTCTGTAAAGCTTTCAGGCTGCCAGATCCCCTCCAACACCCTCCAAGTTGTCCTCCTCATACACGGGGTAGTCTTTCAAAACAAAAAATAAATACCGTAGCATAGAAATGTGCTTTATTTAGTATTGTAATCATCCTAAATTTTGAAATTTGCAACACTCAACCTCACATTTTATGAACACGGCCTCAAACCGCTTCGCGACGAGGATCCACGTGATTCCGCTCAAAATGCCGAAAAAGAAAGTGAACACCAAGCCGCACACTAGAATGATCCCTTGCGAGATGACCCAGAAGCGCCACAAATAGCGGACCCATGGCGTTAGCACATCATCTTCCTGAGCTCAAAACTCCGAAAAAGAAAGTGAACACCAAGCCGCACACTAGAATGATCCCTTGCGAGATGACCCAGAAGCGCCACAAATAGCGGACCCATGGCGTTAGCACATCATCTTCCTGCAAAATGAAAAAAAAATCATTTCTAAATCCTACATTACTTTTTGTGCTCGTTAATTTGATCCGACAAAGAAATAAACCCTTTATGCTAATTACGAAATAATGTTTTACATAAAAAGGTTGCCAATTAGATACATACATAGAAAGCCTTGACCAGCTTAGCAACCATGAGAAACATGAGCACGGCCACCTCCATTTTGAACATTCTCCAGAGCTCGTCGAAAGTGCGACGACCGACGAAAAATATTTTGGACATGTTGTCGTCCGACCTGAGTTCGTCCAGGATTTTGGACGGGGAGTTGCCTGACCACGAGCTCTGAAATTTGAAGGAAATGTGGCTGAACATGAAAATGCTTTTTAATTTGTTGACTTATTTAAGACTCTTTCTCAATATAGCAAGTAACTACAGTGATGTTAAAACTAAACTTTTGATCCTTTCACTACAAGAAAATCTGCATTGTTTTGAGCGTCGTAACATGCCTCGGGCGAAATCATGATAATTTGCTACATCAACAGTTATCCCTCACGCGTCATGAAAATAAAGTTTTTTTTTTTGCTGTTTTATTAATATTTTCGTGCTAAGTTTAGCTTACCACATGATTAACGACGAAAACGCAGATGAGGATGCAGTACAGGTTACTGATCCTCCTGCATTTTTCGTCACGTGTCGCCATCCACAAGCCGCCTCAATGTGGAGTTCTGCTCACAGAACAGAGTTTGAAAAGCGGGGTGCACAAAGTACCGGAAAATGTCAGGTTTCTGATATCAAAGTATTTTGGTGAAGGCGAAAAAGCACTTTTTCTCTGTCAAATAAGTATTAAGCAAGCTGGCGAGTAAATATACGTGCGTGCGTTGATCACCAGGTCCAAACAACAACTGGACCTTGTCCAGGGTCTCGGGGAATGGGAGACTGAAATGCGTTTAGTAGAGAAGCCCGAAATGACGTAAAATGTATTTACTCATGTACTTCCATTTCCTTCACTTCACTTCCGCCTTTGAAAGAAAGTGAAGTTTCGGGACTGGAAGCAAGAAAGGGGAAGTGAAAACCCATGTCACGCCTTTACACGAATAGTACATACATGGTATGTACCTAATTTGCATTTCCCTTTTCCAAAACTTAGCAGCCTGACGTCGTCGTACATAAGCATTGTCTTCAAACTCCAAAGCAAGGCTATAATGGCAGTTTAAATTAAGCAAGAACTCTTTGACAAGTATCGATTTGATGCATTTTTACCTGACTGACGTTATAGGACCTTGATTGAAACTCGGCTACATGCAAGCGAAAAACACCCATTCAGATCTTTTTACTACATAGACCAATGACGAATTATCCATTTGTGAATCTTCAGACTTCTTTCTTCATTAAAATAAGTATGGAAAGAAACTATTTTATTACGAAAGTTTTGTACTCAGTGCAGTAGTTTAAAGTCTTACTACAATTACAGCGGGCTTCCTCAAATCCTGGTCAAACGATTTTTTTAATTAGATAAATGGGAGAGCCCTGCGAAGCTGGCAAATTTTTCTCGACGTTAATTGCATTACAAGAAAGTTTGCTTAAAAGGTCAATATTTGCAGTTTCATTCATATTCTTCTATAATCGCAAGGCAAAACACGCGCGCATTTGCATTTCCATGCATTGTATAATGATCTCGTGATTCCAGAAAAGGTAAATTTAGCATATAATAAATTTGGAATTTCAGCAATTGAAATAAGTATATTAAGGCAAATTTCATTTTAATATGGGATTGATGACTTGTTTTTTGATTAATTCTTGTTTTCTACGGGTCGAATCGCGTGTTATAGCAATAAAAAATAGCCGACACTTACTGTCCCCTTTACTCACAGCGGGGATGCGAATGGGAAAAAAGTGATGAATATTTCAGTTTAGATACTATCATGCACGCAATTTTTCGGAGCATCTATTGACCACACACATGAAGTCACCGAGCTGGGAATGCCGTATTGCCCCACAAATCATAGCCAATTTCAGTTCTTAAAAGTCAATTAAACTATTTAGCGCTTTGTTTGACATCGGAATAAAAATTCTGCAGCGTTTATTGAGCATTAGGACTGATGATGGTGATGATGATGAACGTTGGCTTTGAGAAAATTCCAAAATTTATTAATTAACAGCTTCACCATCTTAAGCCATGGTTAGCAATTTGTACGTAGGTACTGTAAAAGCAATAGAAATATCATCCAATATCTGAATTAAAGTAGACTATAAATTTGACAACATATCAGTAAAAAATTAACTTTCTCTCATTTTTCTCCTCGTCCTATGGCTTGTACGCATGTACTGGATAGTCCGTTATAAAAATATTTATGAAATTAACAATAGTTTTGGAGCCTACAACCCTAACTTCCTGAAGTGTACAAGTTTATCATGCATTTGACAAACATTATTTCCAGCCGCATCGTCGCATTCAAGAAGTGATAGCATTTGCTTAAGCCTATGATGAAAAATGTGACACTTGTGTATGTTTTGCAATTTGAAATGTGTATCAAACGCAAATTGCGCAGTATAAGTGAAGAAAACCGGTTAAAAAATTACGATTATAAGTATCTTCCTCCTTTGCACCTAATGTCCAAGAACATAAAATCTGAGGAATGAGGCCGAAACAGGGTGGCTAAAGTCTGCTCTGGTTCGAATATAACCTCGTCCTATGGCTTGTACGCATGTACTGGATAGTCCGTTATAAAAATATTTATGAAATTAACAATAGTTTTGGAGCCTGCAACCCTAACTTCCTGAAGTGTACAAGTTTATCATGCATTTGACAAACATTATTTCCAGCCGCTTCGTCGCATTCAAGAAGTGATAGCATTTGCCCAAGCCTATGATGAAAAATCTGACACTTGTGTATGTCTTGCAATTTGAAATGTGTATCAAACGCAAATTGCGCAGTATAAGTGAAGAAAACCGGTTCAAAAAATTTCGATTATAAGTATCTTCCTCCTTTGCACCTAATGTCCAAGAACATAAAATCTGAGGAATGAGGCCGAAACAGGGTGGCTAAAGTCTGCTCTGGTTCGAATATATGAGAATGGAATTGTTATTTGTCCTTGTCTACCAGGAAAAACTTATTATCCGGTCCCCCAAAACTTTTATGCCCCACCAATCGGTGATGCATTTAAGTGAAATCATCAATTTAGTAAAAGGATATTTTTGTGGGATACAATTTATTATTTCATGTAAATTGTGGATTATTGACATGTGTAATTTAGTTATATAATTGACGAAGTTGCGATTGCATATATTCACTAGTTTTATGGTAGTTATTTTCTTAGCCACCTTTTTTACCAGTCATTTTCTGAAGTACATCTTTGTTTGGATTGTCCTGAAATACAAAAGAATTGTCAGCACAAAAATAAAAAATCACCGAAGATTTTGCAAATGCCTGAAAAACGATTCGCAACTTACTTCCTTGGCAATAGTGGCGGAAAGTAGTATCGCAAAAAAGAATAATTTCAGGCTCATTTTGCTGCCGCTTCCAAGGATTCAACGGGTCGTGCTATTGCGCCTTTTACCTGGGGTTGAAAGGGAAGATATTGCGTTCGTGGGTTCGTGCTCAATGTCTGTACAAAGTAAAATGATGTATGCACAATTAGATTTCACATTAACTCTAACACAGATTCCGTAAACCAAAAGTTTTATGTATGTGTGAATTACTTTTCATAGCAATGCATCAGATCATCGGTCTCATGTCTTTAGCGTCTGTAATTACGCACGAAAAATTGTAAAAAGTCATAAACTTTTTATTGACTATTGTGCTTTCTCCAAAAACCTTGTGCTTAAGTGTAAAAAAGTTTTATTTGGAATTTGGCTTTGATGTGCGTTGACACCAGCATGAAAAAACTATCGTAAATGCGTATTTCTGAGGTGCATGATGATCATGTATTTATATGTCATACGTAAATATGTGAGCAACCATATTTACAACATTACAACTTATTTAACAATGTCTAGGTCTAACCCTTGCAAATGACCTAGTGGACGACTACTGCGATGCACAAAAGTACTCAATATTGTGGGACTAGAAATGTGAACAAAGGGAATGTAATGCGTCTCAAGTCAAAAGAGTAAGAGTTCTGAGAACGGCAAATGGCGAGATAGCCTCTGTAGCTTAAGTGTACAGCATTAGGCATGTATCCCAACGATGAGGGATTCGAACCCCTCTGGAGGTATCATATTTTGCTAATTTGCCTTTAATTCCAATCTCTAATCATATTTAACATTCAAGTATTACATTCTCTCTTCCACATAAAGTCCTCTTCG
>JAHZMY010000409.1:0-21672 GCA_027743915.1 Seira sanloemensis
ATTCGAGCCGCAAAATGCGGGCATATCGGGCAGTCGTTATTGAATCTGTCGCCATCTTTACTCTAAATGAAACGGGAGGTTCGCCTGCCTTCAAAATATTTCTACTCGACACAGGGGAGAAGCGGGTCTTAACGAGAAAATATCTTCGGTTTTTGCCGGAGGTTTTCACTGGATTCAGACCGATGGTAAATTTTAAAAAATCTTTATGAATACCATGTATTTATCAAAAGATATATGTCAAAATCTTGTTCTGTCAATATTAATATTTATTCCGTTTCAGGCTGTTAAATGTGCCCTCCACGGTGTCTCACCAATTGGTCCGGAGTGGAGCCAGGCGGCCAGAATCAAAACGTTTGAGTTTATGAGTCATTCAAACGTGAGGGGCAAACTGATTGCTGAATTCTACTCTCAGTGAGCTAGTTTATAATCAGTTATAAATATATAGAAATGTGAAAATCTTTGATTACATTTGCTGAAATTCGTAGCACCCAAAGGTCTCTGGGAAAGATACAAGCGGATAAACACTCTGTCGACGGTGGAAATGTAGAAGAGATCCTATCCAAATTAGTTGACCCGGATCCCCTCTTTGTCGAGCTCTATTTTCATGTGCTGGGAGAACCTTCCGTGAATATAAACACCGTTTTATTGGAGGAAAAGTGTGCTTTAGAATGGTCTCTGATTCCTCAACGATGTCATCTTCGTCGACCTACCTGCGGGGAGGACAGCGATGGCGAAAACATCCCTCAACGTCTAAACAAGCGGGGGATACCAATCGGTTGCCTTAATCGTCCTGATGCGCTCCAATTCTGCCAGCCACATCCTCCCAAATTAGTGGTACTTCCTTCAGATCAGTATTTGGCCGAATACCGAAATCTGCTTAAGCTTCCAAATGTCAAGCTGGATACTTTCAACTTGAGCCAAGACTACGGTGGTGTTTTAGCACTCAAGGTTTTCGACCCAGATGGGACCAAGCAAAATCCTTCCGTTCCGACAGCTTTTAAGGGATTTCCCGAATGACTCATTTGAATTTGAATATGTTTATTTTAAAGAAGCAATGGAGTTATCAATCATGAGTAGATACAAGAATGAAGAATACATATGAACAATATTTGAGTTAGAAATGAAGTCGAATTGATATAGTTGAATGTTTATTTATTTGAGATTAATGTATTTTTTGCAATTTATTCGACTTCTTCGAATTATTTGTATTATAGTGCATTTTAGTAGTAGTAATTAGATTGACAAGATCGTGTTAGAAAATGAGTTCCTTTGAATGAACGAGCTCTGTATTTGATCAGAATAGGCGCTGCATATGTACCTTTGATGTAAATGACAATGAATTTATGAGGATTACGTTGTGGATTAGGCCAACAAAGGCTTAGGTTTTGTGACAAATTCTTTTCGAGTTTTGATTAGAAAAAGTTTCAGGGGTAATGAATTTTAAATATCTAAATGTGCAGTACTAATATTTATTACAATCTGAAAAAGCATTTAACCTAACTAACTAGTCCAGCTATGTTTGCAATAAAGTCCTCGAAAATTATATAATGAAATGTTTTGCTAAATTGATTCCATTCATCTATCTATCGATTATTAAATCAAGCAGATTTAGCTAATGATGCTAAATTAGCATTGATGGACATATAAACTGCACATACATATAAGGCGCCATGCCCATCGTCGTAGCGATCTTCAATAAATTGAAAATGAAAATACGACCGATGCTAACCATAAATGTGCTCGTACTACTTGATTCGTTATAATTTAGCTATGAATAAAAGTAAAAGAATTAAACTAAAGTTGGAATTTTGACTTCCCCCAGATCTTCCTCACCGATAGATTTACATAAATATGTATATATTGCTCATGATTTGAGATGACAGTATAATGGCTGCCGTGGTAGTTGCTCCTCAGGATTTGGTTCCGCCAGAGGAAGCAGAAACTGACGAAAGTGACGACTCGGACATTAATGCAAAGGAGAAAAGGGCGACTGAACAATCCCCTCAAGTCAATAATAATAATCTCACCACCCAAACACCTCACGACGATGAAGGCTTCTCAACGGCGCACACGGACAGTGAAAATGAGGATTTAGAGGAGAAACCCACATCATCCAAACATGCCTATGGGTCAAGGTCGCGCAGAGATGATGATAATCAAAATGAGCCCCCAGCAGCCTCTACCGCTTCGAAAGATCAGCTTCTGGTACATTTTGACAGTGACACTGTGTGTGACAACGCACCAACTGTTGAACCGAAGCCAATTTCTTCTCGTCCTCCCACTCCGCATTCGGCTAGACGAAGTCGTCCTTCAAGTGCAACCAAGAAATTAAAAGGGTCTTGCGACGAGGACGAAGACTCTTCTTCCTCCGATGAAGACGGATGTTCCGAACATAAAAAAGACTCATACGTCAGAATTGAAGCTTAGAAGAAAGACTTTACTTAAAATTGAAAAGTTTACAGACTCGTGAGTTCGATAAGGCTCAAATATTGTTTTGTGCAAGAGATTAGCAATGATTCCCCTTCATAAAAATATAGGGATAGTAGAAGTCGTGAGAAAATGCGAAGTCGGGCGTTATCTCCCCCCAGCAGTTCTGATGAGGAAAATTTGCATATTGGGTATGCCATGATATTTTGTTTAAAATGATAAAATATTTAATCAAAATATAATAAGCATTGCTTCTACTCTGCCTCCGTCATAGATGGGTTGCTTATCCCGCTGGTATGTCATCCCCTCGTATTCCTAAAGGAAAACAAAGCCATCATAGACAGTAAGAATATAAAAAAAATAAAAATAGCTGATGCGATCAAACCGTTGAAATAATGTTAGTTTTTGGTGTCGCATTTCAGACGAACTGCATGCGCATGTGCTCAGGCTTTGAAGTGTATTTTCTCTCCAGTAACCAAAGTATGCCAGAAATGTAGGGTAAATAATAAAGTTTGGGATTCAGAATCACTCCAGGAAAAACTTTTGGATAGGAACAATGCTCACAATGACGCTATCAATCAATGAGACCCACTGTTTTAAACGCCAATTTAAGCAATATGTAAAAGACTCGTTATATTTATGAGTTATGATACAAGCTTTAACTGAAAAATAAAATTGATGTTGCTCACTCAGTCAAGCAAAGTCCGGTTTAAAAAGTAATTTTTATTGCGTTAAAGATCACTGTAATGTAATTACAATATAGGAGACTAGTAAAATCATATCAAATAAAGTCGACATTTTGCAGATATTATTAAAGGTGTAAGATTAAAGTATTAAAGGGTTATTTCTGCAAGATTGTCCGTTGATCCCATCCATTTTCAAACATGTACATATATACATACATCTCTATAATTTGACATCCATAACTTGTTTTGCATAAATGTTTCTTGTTAAAGTAAAGCGCTAATTCACATCAAAAATTGGTCCAATAACGAAATAACATAGTACTATATACATACATCTCTATAATTTGACATCCATAACTTGTTTTGCATAAATGTTTCTTGTTAAAGTAAAGCGCTAATTCACATCAAAAATTGGTCCAATAACGAAATAACATCATTTCTCTGATTAAAGCTCTCCAGAATCGGGCAGGATTTCATTAATATCTAAACCTGCTAAGGTAGCCAAAGACGATGATCCTCCATCTTCCCCACTCGAGTTGAACAGGTTACTTCTGGGGGCGGAGTATTTGTTGAGGCGATTTGCTCTCGATCCACCTTCTCCCAATCCGTTTAGGCCCTTTTTCCCAAAAATAGTGACTGGAGATTCGACGATACTTCCCTTTCGGGTTCTGGGAGCCACGTATTCTTGGTCTATCCTGACTAGAACGTCAATCCCGCCCCTGTACATATAGTTTTTCAAGTTGACATCGAGGAACAGGAGGCAGTGCCCACTTTTAAGCACGTCTTCGGGACGAGTTCGGAGCGGATGAACCTTTCCAACATATCTCAACTCAGTTTTCATCTCTTTGTTCCACAGGGTAATTGAGCACACAAAGTCCTTGCAGTCTTCGGCCGTTCCAAACAGCCCGACCCAGATCCACCAGTGGGCTCTAGCAGTCTCCAGAAAGCAGAAAAAGTCGCGGCCGTAACTTTGAATATTTGAAAATTAAACTATTTAACTAAAATTTGATGTAAATGTTTTTTAAAAAATTACGTGTAATGAAATAAAAAATCACGCATGAATCCAGGTGGGCTCCCAAACGGAAATTTTCTCTGTTTAACAAAAATACACATGTATTTTTAAGCAGTAATGACATCATTGATTGCTGCGAAAATTAACCATGATATTTACAGCACCTTCAGATCGGAGGAGCTCATCATCTTCAATTTCAAACCCCGTACTGCATTCAGTTGCCTTTTGAGTTTCCAGTTTTTCTTCGTTCCTCAAATGATCCAAGAATTTGTTATAGGGTATCTCTTTTTCACACGTTTGGCACAAAAGCGCTCTGGAGCATTTTAAGAACAAACGCTAATTACCAACTGACATGCTCGCATTGCGTCTATCGTCTATTTCACGAGCCAATCTGTTTTTAGAGTTTATTTAAAGCACCTGAAATCGCAAGTTTTATGGTGATCTGATAACTCTCTTCCGGGCAAGCTGGCATTGCAACCGCCGTCCTTATACTTGCATTGGATGAGGCACTTGTCCAGAAAGTCTTCTGCAAACCTATTTCTGATTCCTGTGAAATGGCTACGGCACGATGGGCAACTTTTCAGGTTCTCTCGACAGTAGTTACAAACGGCGTGGCCACTGCTGCACAAAACAATCGGAGGGACAATTGTGTCGTAGCATACTGGACATTCTAATAGTTTTGCGATTTCCCCCACACCTGCATTGATCATCATTGGAACGTTTCTCTGCTCCTCCAACGATTCTTCCCTTGCCATTACGTAATTCGAGTTTTGATGATTTGAAGAGTGATCTCTTTGAACACTTTGATTGTCTTTTTGTCAGTGGGTTAGGTTGATATCTGTCTTTAGCAATTTAGCAATGCGTGTATAATTTTGTGATAGACATGATTTTTATATGGATGAAAAGAAAATTATAAAGAAATATTGCTACAGTATTGCAGTTTTTGGCAAACACACAAATTCATACCATTTCCANGGTTGATATCTGTCTTTAGCAATTTAGCAATGCGTGTATAATTTTGTGATAGACATGATTTTTATATGGATGAAAAGAAAATTATAAAGAAATATTGCTACAGTATTGCAGTTTTTGGCGAAGACGCAAATTCATACCATTTCCATAATACCCCATGTTTCGATAGCAAAATTCATGAGTAGAGATGTGGAGAAGATGCGTCCGTGCCGGCATGTGTATGAATGTGTCATGAAATGATTGAATGAGATTTAGTAAATATGACCTCAGTGTGCGAGACAGTGTGCAAAACGGTTAGATTTCAACAAATTTTTAGAATTTCAAGAGCAGTTTTTTTAAAGTTTTATTAATATTATAATAATTCTTGTTACTGAAGTTTAACAGTTTCGTTTCATCGAAGTGTAATAAACTGTATCATATCATACCGGCATATTTTCTTTCATTACTAGACTATTTAAATCTTTTCATATAGTTCACGTAGTATCATTTTCATCAGTACATTACATTCTCTATAAATAATATTCTGGTTAGGCATTTTCCTATTCGACAGTCCTTTCTTAAATATGTAAGTACAATCAAGTCTTAATTATATATTGTATCTACAACTAATCTATTCAATTTATCTAGTATAGTACTAATTATTTTACAAGGATTATATTTACACTTTTCTGTTATACCCGCCCAGAATCTTTTCCTTTACACAATTTGCATACTTATTAATTTATAGCAATATATTATGCCTCTTTCTATTATTTTCTGACGCAAAACACTGAAAGTTGCTGAGAAAATAACCAAAAAAAATCTATTATGACAACTCACAGTTTTCGTTTGTTGTGAATTTTTAAGGCATGGCTTTTATAGGCATTAGTACAAATAATGTACCTTTCAACCTGGATTGTATTCTTAACGCTTGAAGGCTTCCGTCGCCAGTGTAGCAGTCAATAACTTTTAAATATTACATGTAAAGGCAATAGTAAATTATTGACACCTGTTTACCACTCTGTCTTATGCTTACAGCTGTAAAATGTGATGATACCCTTAGATTGAAGCGCCTTAAACCGGGATATCTTTGTTCATGACGTGCGCATTTACCGTACTTTTTTAGTATTACCCGCTAATGGAACACAAGTGTAAAGGCTTAATATTAATCTGCACCAGCGTAGATATATAATAATTGCAAATCGCGACTTCTTATCCATATATCGGTTCACACAGGTCAATTGCATTTTAAATTCAATGTAATATTTTTCTATTTTTTAAGATTAGAAGGTCCGAGGAAAGTTGAGTGGTGAAGGTGCACACTCACCCGCAGTTATTCCAACAACGATCAAGATAGACTTATAAAATATGAACAAGAATACTCGAAAAAAAATTACGCAAGAAAGAGAAAATATCGATGTTTGTAGCACTAGTCCACAAAATCCCGTTTTGTCCTCATGGCAGATTTTTTTGGATAATCCAATCATTGGATCGGACACGTAAAATGATTTCTTCAAACGCTTATGTAGAAGCTCATGGGAGACAGTGAAGATCACCGAGGTAGGATTATGTCAAGAAAATTACGGAATGTTTTCCACAACCAACCAAGTACTTTAGAAAAATTATTTGAGTCAAGAAAGTCAGTTGAATACCCGTCATTCTATTTATTCCATGAGTAAAAGCAATGAGGTTTATGTATCGAGTAATAAATATAACGAACCAAAGAACACTACTTTTTATGCCAATCTTTTAAGGATGAAGTCTAACGACAAAAAATAAGTGCTTTGAGCAAAATGCATTCGATGAGTAGAAGAAGGTTTTTGTAGTTCATAGCTTCACATCTGGAATGGAAATAAGAAGTTGCCGTTTCAACGGCAAAGATGAGGTGTTTATATGTATGCGAAAAAAACTACTCAGTTTTCATGACATTTCCATTCCTGAAAATCTTCACCGTTCGGGGGTAGTCGTTGTGACATGAGTTCAGTGTAATGCTGACATTAGTCTAAGAAAATACGTCGATGGCGCTCTCGTGTCCTGCTTTTCAAATTAACTACTGGGACTAGAATTGATTCTATTATACATAATAGTGCAGGTTTGCGAGGAGCGTTTTTTTTTCGAAGGTAAGAAATACTTAGGTACCTTTGATGTAAATGTCCTTCTTACTCGTTTTCATTTCTTATAAATGTTAAGAGGCAAAACTGTTCTACTCTTAAAAACGGAACAAGGTTAAGATGTAGGACAAAACATTGCACCTTAGATGAGGTAGCATGAATTAAAACCTAACTTAGACTTAAACAAAGTTAAAGTCAGAAAACGTAAGTAAATCATAATTTCTCTACATGTTTTTGGTTTCTAGCTGTTATCGCTGCAAAAAGCGATGCGCTTGTAAGTAAAGATCTACCTTATGCTATTTAATTAATAAAATATTCCCATATCGCCTCAATCAAATCACAATTACCTTTTACCAATTTAACCCTATTTGCTGACAATTTAGAAGTATTTATGTATAAGTACTTTATTCGAATAAACTTGAAGTTGACAATTTTGCCAGTTGTATTAGACCATTTTTGCAAAAAAACAAAACAAACAGAAGCATGAATTTTATATAAATGAAAATGGTGAAATATGTTAGGAAGGCGTTTATAGAAATAACGCAAGTAAGTGTTATTAAATAATTAAGTCGAGAAAACGAGTCAAATTAAAAACTATAGTCTTTCCAAAAGGAACCTCTTTTCATGATTTTGGGAATGCAAGTGTGCATTACTTTTCGAGCGCGTTCAGTGCATGTAACAAGCGGTTTCACTCAGACAGAAAAAAAAGTTTTTGACAAAAATTATATCTACCTATGAATATTTGATATGGCTTGAGTCCTTCCGCTATTTGGAAAGTCCTTTACTACATTTAACGCCCGGCTGTCTGCACTTTCATTTGCTATGAACGTTTTTAAAAACTGCACAGTATTATTCTATTCGGCATTTATTTATACGAAATTGTAGGCGGAAGAATGAAAAGCAAATGAACTTGGAGCATTATAGGCGTCGAATTGTTTCTCTTTTGCCTCATGTCATCAAATATTTAAGTATTTAGAAATCTTAAATGTCATCAATCAATATATATTCTATTCAAGTATTTTTATATCATTAATTTGATCAAGAAGAAAGTAATTTTGGAAACTTTTAAGCAGTCCCAAACTTACTTTTCATTCAGTCATATACCTTCTGAGTAACAACATAATATATGCATGTATGCAAATATGTAACATTTCATCATCATATAACGCAGTTCCACGAAAGGTTCTGACGACTAAAGCTTAGCCAGATTACTACAACTGTCGAAGTTTGCAATTGGAGTTTTCTGTAATTTTGATTGGTGAAATGTCAAAAGCTCATGAGCTCAAATTTTTAGTTGAAAGGTCCAGCCTTTTCGAAATTTGAAGAGCTTTTTGATAGAAATTTTCAATACAATTAATATTTAAATAGGAAAATGAAGATTTTAAGAGTTATTAGAAAGAATGCCTAACGTGAAGTTGTATTGGATCTGGATTCTTTAGTACGTACTGAAAATGCTTAAAATATTTCGCCTTGTAGAATGATTTCAGTGTTAAGCCGTGCCTTTGCAAATCTTTTCTAACTTATGAACTATAGCACAATTATCTATCTACATAAATAAAAACTTTGATTTGATTTCTGGACAGTTTGTTATTGAAATGTCGGTGGCGATTAAGGCGTTGTAGAAGACGAATCGGGAGGTGACTGCAAGCTTCAGTTAAAATGAAGAAATGCAATTTGGAGTGGCAGCTTCTTCCTGTCGTGACCCGCCTCTCGAATCTATGAGAGAAACCTGGAAAGGAAATCGTAAAAATATATTTAGTATTTTTACAACATATTTCCCACTACACTTCATAAAAATTCTCATTCCAAAATTATGGCATAAATCAGATCATTTGTTCCAGGGTACTCACAGGAAGCTGATGTTGATAATGAGTCTTTTGATGTTACGGATGAGTTTGTTGATATGTCGGCGAGGTGGGGGTAGATGTAGGTGTGTTGCTGCTGCTGGTAGGACTATGAAAACTCTGTTGATCTGGATGGTTATGATTATGACTTAAACTAAGAGGGCTGTGGTAGTAACATCCAGAGAAAGGCCTTCTCTCATTCTCACATCCAAAGGACTCTATTCCATCCGGCACGTCCCTTGACTCGCTTTGACTACTTTGAGGAAAAGGAAAATAAAGAAATGCTCATTAAGACAACTGGAAACTTAACACTGTTTGCTTTTCAATACTATGATTCTTCACCATCACCTCATAATCATAATAATGTCATACAACTCGTGTATTTACCGAGAATTTCAAAATATTTTAAGCTGGCTAAATACCCTTACTAAAATATTCTGAGGGAAAAAGATCGTGAATTTTTTGTCTACTATTGTAAACATTAATAAAAGGTAGGTATATGGGCCCTGTGCATTAAATCTCGGGAAAAGGAATTTTTATGGCCACATAATCCTATTCTATTTATCTTTCATTCTCAAAACATGATTGACTGCAGGAGTTAACTTGTAAAAAAAATCTTAATCTCTCTGGAATACACACGATGCCATGTCGTCGTCGGCACGTATATGATTCCCTTTAAAGCACAAACCTGTACTTTTTATGCATATTTTTTTTACTAAAAATGAATTTCATGATCATTGTTAAAATGTCTATATCATCATGAAAATGATGATGACGAGACGAGAGTCATTTATTATTCTCGGATTTTCGAAACATGTAACAATCACTTTACGCTACTTTTTTTTCTTTCCTTATAGGATTAAAAAGTGAAAAGCATTTTTTAACAGAGAGAGGGAAAACAGAAGGAATAAATAAGTTGCATCATAAACGTACCTATTTTCACATTTTCTCCTTGAACGAACGTACAGATAGAAACAGACGATGACTACGATAACGACAATAATGGCTGCCCCGGACGTCAGACCCGCCTGTTCAAGCATAGCTCGTTGTTTTGATGCTGTAACGAAAGGCATGTCAATAAATTTTTAACACCACATCAAAATACAAACACCATTAGAAACTCCCTAAGAGCTTTGTTGGAAAATAAATGCTTTTGTTTTTTTCTCCAGTGCGAACTGTACGCTTTGTGCTGCCGCATTATTAAAACAATATTTGTCTCCTTTATGAAAGCAGCATAATTATTTTGTTATTCAAAAACGTAAATTAATTCAGTTTGCCATTTTTGTCGAGCACTTTAGAAAGCTAATCATAAAAATCTTTGAAAAAAAATCCCTACAGTGGGGCAAAGTGATAGCGTTTTGGTACTATTGGAAATTGCGACAAACAACTGCTTACGGCTGGTATAAAAAATAAGGTACCTACAACATAAATAGTAAGTCAAGAAAAGTTAACCTGACTTTTAGTTATCAAAATCTTATGTGGATTGACTCAAATACTTACGCAAATATGATCCATCCAAGTCTTTGAATTCGCACCGCTGGCCCATGTAACCTTCAGAACACCTGTTAAAAATAAACATCAATTAAATGGAGTTAATCGACTAATTTTAAATGCATGACCCCTTTCATGAACAAAAATCCAATCAAGTAAATCAATGCTCTGCAATTAATACAGAATTTCAAGGTGGACAGAAAATGGATACACGCTATGCGTAGATAGTAGTAGATAGGTACGAATGGAGCATGATTTCGGGAAAGTTATTTTCTGGGTCACCATATATAACCGTCACATGATGGGTGGGATCCACCCACTTTCTTTTTCCGAAAATACGTTCATCTCTTTGAGTAAAACCTGAATAGTTTGAAAATAGCTCCGCGGATAATTATCTTTCAAAATTCCATTCAATTTACCCTCGATCCCTTGAAAAATTCTATTCCAATTATACACAAATTTAAGTACTAGGATTTTGCTTCCGAATCAAACACGCCGCTTCTCTCTTCTCGGTGTCAATTTATTTCAACACCAAGGAAAGAGCAAATGGAATTTTTGAGAGTAATAAATAGATAAACTAACAATTTATCTCATTCCTCTGGATTATGGATTTAAAGGAAGACAAACTGACACTAAAACTCGGAACCTTGGCTTAACTGACACTCTGTTACTTGAAAAAAATGTGAAGATGAATTATGCGTTTCCTTAAGAAAATACCTGACCCTCCTAATCCTCTCCTTTCGACCCTTACTAATCATTATTACACTATCCTTTTGCGCATCATCCTTGTAAAAACTTTGTAGTCTCTCACGAAAACATATCATCTTTTCTCTAAGGCTAAAATAACACTTTAGATCGGACATATTACTTACGTGTGTAAAAGTAAAAGGCAAATTAATATAGAGTTAGCTAACTCAATCCTAACAAGAAGTTGACACAAAGTCGACCATCATCATGAGAAATCCTAAGCACACACGTAAAAGATTGCTCCCAAGCTTATCATACAGATCATAGAAACTTTATGTACTACTACAGAGGGCATTCTTTCATTCATTTTTTCCTCCTTTTCTCGATACAAAACCTTTCCACTTTCCATGATTTGTTGTAGTATCCCATTGCAAGTGAATGAATTAAGGAATTAAGAAAGAGGGACGCAGAACAACGGACGAACATGCTCTGCATACGATTTGTCGGATTAAGGAAAAATCCTTCATGAATTGTTGACTCTCTAACCTACCACCATTCCCAGTATTTGGATATTCCATTGAGAAAATAAGAGAAACAAGTTTATTCTCTTTAAAAAGGAGACTTACGGACTCATGTTTATCTCGAGTAAACACAAAAGGCAAAAGTTTTTTTGTATTATTGTTGGTGTTTGCATTATTCAGAGAATGAGTTTCCTATAAATCTGTATACTTGAGCTATGGAAGGTTGAAAGAGATGTGGAATGTATCTCTGTGGAATAGGTTGCTAGTATTCCACCAAAACGTAGGCATATTTCCTTTGGTAGTGGAACCAGCATACTTTAGCATTGATTTGTTTTGCCATTTTGAAAGTGAAAAAGGTGTAGTGTGATCATTACACAAGACATTTAAAGTTCCTTTTCCTACGTATTTAAGGGTGGAGAAAATGTAGCTGGCAACAGTACTTTTTAATGCCACACAGATTGCAGAAACAACAAGGGTTGCAAATTATAGTCAATGATATACATATATTTTGAGAATAAAATTGTCAACATGAAACCCATCTGCCACATTGGAATCCCATTTCAAATTATAACACGCTGTCCTACCCTAAAAGTACCATTTAAACAAACTTCTTTTATATGAAAGTTGATCCGACACTGGACCATTTGTCTTTTCTTAACACTCTCCAAATGATCTGAAAATGTCTCCAAAGATTTAGACAATGGCCTATTTATGGATTTCGCGGGATAACAATTTGTGTCACAGGAGGAAAAAAGTTATCATGTGGCTACGGGATGGAAGATCAAGCAAGAATTTTTCAGGAGGCACGCGCTCCTTCCGCGGCTGCTGACCACTTGGTCACTTTTTCGACGGCATGTTTTGACCCTTTCCGTTCTACTTCAACTTCCTGTTGGATTGGATCCATCTGAGGGAAACTAAAAATGCTTCCGATATTCCAGATTTTGACTTTGGTTTTTAGGCCGGTGGTGTCAAGTCACCCACAAAATATATTACACCGGACACAAGGAGCGGTTTACTGCGTTTGATTTTTTTCTTCATATTTTTCTTGTAATAAAGCAATCATAGAGAAAACTTCTTTAAGTGGCCTACTAACAAGCATGTCGAAATCATCATGATGCGGCACAGGCCATGACCATAAGTGACGGAAGGCACACATAAACCCATTAGTCAAACAAAACATACATATTGGTCTAACAACTTCCTTCTTCCCGAAACGTTTTATGCGAGATGGCATATGAAAAGATGAGGAGAAAGGTTAGTTATTGCGTCCACAGTAAAGTGATATGTGCACGACAAGCCCGAAAAGACAAAGAAAGCAGGGTAAAATTATTTTCTGGTGTGCCAAGTACAATTCAACGCCTGCTTGACCAAATAGTTTAAACCATTTTTGAAAAAAAAGTTGTTGCACCCTGAGGACACTTGAGAGCAGATGGCATGTGCCACACATGTACCAAAAACGTCGAATTGTATGAAGTGCTTCAAGGAGCAGATGAAAAATATTGCTGAGAGTTTTTATGTGTGCACTTCTCTATAGTTTCAATATCAAAGGAAAAGTGCCAAAAGCAAGATGTTTACAACCCTGTGCTTTGTATGTATATAAAGCTATAAGGCAACATGATTCTTTTTTTGTGATTCTTCTTCACAATCCACAAGAGCCAGTGAATGAGAGGAGCGAGGGCACAATCCTTTTGCATCTACACACAATCTGTCGCTCACATTTTGAAGTTGTTGACCTAGACAGAGGCGACTGAAATGTGTTGAACTGGACAGAGCGTTTCACTGTGCAAGAAATCATGGAAGACCAAATGTACATACAAGCATGCACTACTCTGGCCACTTGGCTCATTCACCAGCTCAACGTATTACTGCTTTTCCTCAAGCCGTTATTAGCAAAAGTCATAAGAAAGAAGTTTCTTTTCGAAGAGCCAAACTTCTTTTCATTTCGGTAATCCGATCCGATTACCAACACGCGAGGAACAGAGTTTATCGGGTTACCTACTGCCGTGTGCCTCCATAATATAAGCCCTTATTATCCTACATTAAAATATTTTAAGGAAGAGGAACAATACGAGAAAAAGGTCCATGAATATTATGCATATTAGTAAAGGGAGAGGATAGGAAATGTACTCGCGACGTTAATGGTGAGAAGACTCTTGCCTCCTCTTAATTTACTCTATTTTCATTCATCTCTTCCCAGTGGAATAAAAGGGAGCACAATATTCCAGCTGAAATTATTATAACTTCCCTTAAAAGTTGAAGAGAAGACACTCGGAAAAAAATATGAAAACGTTTCCCGAGATTTTTAAATCCGTGTTAATACTCTAGATGCGTTTTGAGGGGAAAAGCCATTATTACATTTTGCCCTTTATTTATGCCCTCATAAATGAATAGTTAAGTAGGCAGAAAAACCGCTTGATCTCCCAAAAGGAAGTTTTTCGCTCGAGTCTTTTCATTTCCTGCTGCTTTTTCAAATAACAACGAAACCGCACCACTTGCAATCTTTCCGAAGCGGGGATTCTTTATTAAGCCGTGAGATCACGGCGGCGAGATCCTGGGTTAAATCTATTCACTTTTCTGATGATTGACATCATTCTAATCCCTGCTACACATTTAATAAGGTAAGAAATGAAAGAAAGATTATTTAAGGACCACTGGATATCAAGCCTTTTCTTCCAAAGTATGGCCCATTTCACAAGATTGTTTCTGTTTCAATTGTGGATTCCATTATCTCATCCTCTATTCACCTTTGTAATGAAAACAATACGTGTTTTCAAATCATTCGCCCAAGTATCGTTTTCTTGATCCTGTTTTCCAAAAATCTAGTTTTTTGTGCTTTATTGTTCTTTTCTGATGAAATCATATCAGTTTCGGATCACGTCAAAGCTAATAATACAACAACTGACAACGAATCACCCTGTTATTCACCCATAGGCAGAAAAATATCAGCTTGAATTATAGATGAAATTAATATCCTTTTACATACCATATAATACCTACGCATTCATTTTACTGATTCCATTTGATACTGGAGAGTTCGGGTCTCGCTTTTTGTGTATAAAAGCTTAAAAAAGTTGGTCTAAAAATTAGGCGTCTATTACTTTATTATTTCTCTTATTCAAAAAGTCTGTTGTTTGGGAAAGAATGTGAAGTATAAACATTGCGATGATATCATACAAAGCTTTCAGTCGAGTTTGATAAAAAAAAGTTGAAAATGAATTTGTCGTATCATTTTTTTACCTACTTGAGAACATTTTACAAAGTTCAAATGATTAAATTATTACTCAAATCTTGACTTAAAATGGTCAAAAAAAGAAAACTACATTTTACAAAAAAAAAAATCTTGCCATACTCTTAAAAAGCGGTCAATTTCTGAGAAATGTCGTTTATGAACTAAATAAAAATTAATGGAATGGTAAAAACACGCGCAAAGGTACAATCACCTTGCTCTGTCTATAACCCATTCGAGAAAGAATGCGTGCGCCAGACTTGGAAATAATGCATTGAGTGCGTACAGTAATCGTGGTCGCAGGCAATGGTGATTTCTTATTTACCAGAAAAGGTATAATTTAGAAGGATACAATTACCATTTTTTGCTTTCACGCTCTTTCCAGGCAAAGCATGCATCATCGCGAGCAAGGGGCATTGCATTTACGAAAGCGAGCCCGTGGAGTGACCAACCATAGAGAAATTAAATATTTGAAACGATCTCATACTGTTCCAATATCAAAAGGCAATCATTTCGGGAGATCCATACTGGATACCAAATAAGCCACAATTGAATGAACAAAATTATAATTTCCCCCTGACCCTGTAGGACGCTCAACATACAAACAGCCTTTAATAGCCACCATGATACAACGAGGTCGTTATAAGTTATAAAAGCCCTACATACACCCAAACTTCTCAAGGTAAAAAGCAAAGGGCACGAGCCATGTCTTGAGAAAATGACGCTACATTTTCCATGCATGCAGGAGCAAGGCAAGTTTTTCCTTCTCAAAAGTTGAAGGTATGTTTTACCGCTGCCGATAAAAAATAACTGAATATAAGTATGCAAGGGCACAAAACAAGAAACTTTGAAAAAAAGAAGAAACCCTTAATAAAGATCTAAAAGAAAGCTTAGCACAAGAATTGAAGGATATATGTCTGTACATGTTATATAAAAAATACCACCGCAGAATTTTGGGATGAGTGAACTTTAATAATGCGTGCATGCACATTACCTATGAAGCTACCGCTTTAAAACAGGAGCCACATGCCACAGATCACGATACATTGAATCCAAATAAGTTTTGGAACGTATTTTTCTACCTTGGCATCCTCCGGCCTAACACGAATGGTGCATTTTAATGCATGAAGACGAGAGTAATAAAGGCAAGAAAATACATTCCCTTCGTCATCATCTTCCTCATACCACCATTTCACCATGATTAAAGTGTAAGTCATAACCGCCTGTTCACATTCTGTCAATAAGGGTGAACCTGAGCACCTGGCTTGACCTACTGTCTGCCTGCTTTGCTTGCCCTTGCCACGCTTCCATCAACCGCAGTTTTAAACATGGTGAAGAAGAGCCTTTTACTTTTCAAAGTCTTCACTTTTTAATGCCCCTGCATACAAAATTTTCGTGTTGGCATTGGATATTGGGATTTTCCCCCTGATTAGAGAAAAAAAAGTGCAGCAGCAGGTAAGCCTTCTCCGCGCATCCCTTTTTTTAAAGGACTGCGAAGAAGGGATGATGATGAAAAAGACAAGCACAAGACCCACCGTTTTGATCTGTGGAGAGAGGCATCTTGTTTCGGTATCTCAGTTAGTGATAGTAATAGTAGAGTGGCTAGCACAATAAAAAAAATCTTCTTTTACTCTACAATCCAGTTAAACGCTGGAATGAAGGAAGAGTGAGAGCAGATGAGGAAGAAACAAGAATTACGCGATCTAATCTTTTACACAAGTTCTCGAAATACTAGCCAAGTGCTCCTATAACCCCTTATATCACACAACAATGCCTCTATTTTATTAAAGTGTGCACATGTGTCTTATTTCCTTCCAGACCAGAAGTAAAAATATAATCATTGTACTTCACATCATCCACATTCTACTGTATTGTCGGGCAGGAGCCAAAATAACTTCGATTAATTAAGTGCCTCCCTCCAAAAAAGAACGTAAGAATACAGAGAGAATCAACATCAACAACATTTGTCTTTATGGCCATTCTTCAACACCATCCATTATTAACTGATCTTCATCTCCACAATAGGGGTTTTTGTTCACTCCAGCTTTTCTCTTTTCGTATTTTAGGATCTCTTCACATCACACGACGAGGCTGCAGACTGCAGAATACCAAGTTTTTCTGGGCTTCCGGGATCATTCAAGGCTAAAACAACATGAATTTCGGGGAGGCAGAGTAAGCGTCATAGTCAAGCGACCAGACCTCATTTTGCCATTCACATTGATCGAATCAATCCCATATGAATAAATCTGATAAACAATGCACAAACTCCTTTAGTACTACCTTTAGCTAACCCTTGCATTATCATAAAGAGGCAAAAAAGCTTTCCCCTGTTCCGTGTTTTTGGATTAAATTAAATATTCACTTATTCCAAAAGTTTGAATTCCCTCCCAGCCCATGTCATGTTCTGATGAGTTTTGGAATGAGAATGAATGGAAGTTGAAGGAACTTTTCGGGATGTTCCATGCAATTTGACATAATATTAATGTAGGTGTAGATCAAAAGATTTCTGAGAAAAAATGCCTTCATTTCTACCGACCGACTAACACACTACATGTATTTCATTACATGCACACATCCATCTAGTCGAGTCTTTTATGGATTTCCCTTCCTCAAATTTATTATTCCAATTCATGAAGAAAGTGGCTCAAAAATTCTAATGTGGTGAGAAGGTGGAATAACTAAGTAAATAATTTTTTGTATATCAATAAATAACAGTAGTTTTTCTGTAGGAACAGTTAAAACTTGAGCCTTTTTCGGGTTTACGCTACATTTTTTCGAGAGAAGATAAAAAAGTGCGTGGCTGTGCAACAGCTGTTTCCTAATTCCTACTTTTCCTCCATTTTTCCCTTTCCGACCGAACTAAGCTTTACACTTTAAGACTTTAAATCTACAAAGGTTACCTACAAAACACAAGGCCTTTTAAATACACGCATCCCTTCCTTCCCGTTCAATGCACCTTTTTTGCTCCGTTTCCTCCTCAAATGTGGAAACGCTTTTATTCCTTCACGGAGCAGGGAAAAACGGAAAGGGGGAAATTGTAACAGTCATAAGATAGAATCGTGTCGTCGTCGGCGAGAAGTTGTGCTGGAAAAAAATGGTATCTTACTACATGCCCAAGTAAAAAAGAGACCAAATTTTCATGTGGAAAGCTTATTTTATGCTCATTTCACCCTGAAATATACGATTTTTAAATACTATCCAAACATTACACATCACATAAATTATATTATTATTACATAGAATATTAACCCTCAAAAAGTCTATTCATGATTTATTAATCTAGGTACAAGCTAGGTTTTACTCGTTTTAGCCAAAAGATATGCGCTCAGCCAGCTCATACATGCTCTTGCCACTGGAGGACGAATATTAACTGTTTGCTTTTCCAAAAGAGCAATAAAATGTCTTTCGTCAGGATTTCTGTAATTTCCTGTGGTAAAGAAGCCATCTTAAAAAAAAGGTTGGGATTTCATTAAATTTATTTAATGAAATGTGCAGTATTAGCATTCAATGACTTCTCCTTAATTTCATTCCCAGGAAATTAATAAATGTTCATGTAAATTATTCATAATTCCAAGCAAGGAGAAAAACAACTCTCTTGCCTTTTGCCTGGGTTGGATAATAATAATGACCATACGCAATAAAATGGGGAGTGGATGCACAAGTTGAATAAAATGGGCTTGTGAACATGGGCAAAGTTTATTTGTTTGCAAAAAAAATATGTTAGGCATATTGTGCCCGGTCATTTCCACTACTCTACTTTTGCCTTCAACACCTTTCTTCTGTGTGTGACCGTTTGTGACTTCACCTTAAGCGCACTTTTCTTCCTTTTTTTTGCACACTCGACAATTCGAAAAGGGTTTCGTTTATGGAAAAAATGGGTAACATGTCCTGCTACAGCCTTATTCATTCATAAAGGTTCGTCAACTCTATCAAAAATAATGGCGGAAAGACGAGCTGATGATATGATAATGGAGTGAGCACATAAAACCTATCCTATTTTGCTAGGCACACGAAAGTTCAATATTCGCAACCATTTGTTGTTGCAAAATGGAGAATCCCCTCCGCCATATGAACAGTTGAGAATGTGCACATTTTTCTTTCCTTTCTCACTTTCTTGGGTGTTTGAAGAAGAAACGGACAGAAAGACATTTCTTTTCTCTCATTCCTCATTCGCAAAATAAAAATCATCCATTCTGGATCACGACACAAGAAAAGACAAAGGAAATACGAGAACAAAGCAATAGCGAGCATCAGCTGTTTGCCAATTTTAAATAATATACCAGCAAAACTTGAATTTTCTCCTTTAAATCAACTATGAATCGCCCAAGACGCAGGCAAGAAACTGGTTCAGATAAAAAAAAGAGAGAAAAAATCATTTTTCTTTTTTTAGAGAGAGAATGTGAAAACACGAGTTGACATGCATGCATGACTGATTAAACGAAAGAAGAAGAAGCTGTAAGGATAACGCAGTGGTGGTTCATTCCGAAGACTTAAAAGAAAGCGAAGAGATGAAACAAACTCGTATTTTTTCCTTTGCTCTGCATCACCACCTGGGCCTTAACAGATCCCAAGCATAGCACCTGCCTAATTATTGCCACTACAAAAACCACATTGGCATCATCCTAAAAATAAGGAGAGGAAGCAAGGGTAACCATTGAGGAAAATGTAAGGCACAACGTCATGAAGAAACAAACTCAAATTCCAAAATCATCTCGCTCTCCCCCATCACCACCACCGCCACCAGTTTCAGCACTTCCAATTGCCGCACTCAAAAAAAAGAAGAGAATATTCTTGGTTTCACTCATTTTGTGCCCATGAGTAAGCAAAAACTATGGAAGAAGCCATAAAGCACGAGAGCAAAAGGCAGCTTTTTAAACAAAAAAGTAATTCTATCATTTTTTTTTTGTATATAATAAGGCTCTTATTTTCCAAAGAATTAGAAAAGATGATACGTATTTATACGTATCATGATGCTTGCTTACCATCCCGACAGAGAAATGACGGTGCCATTATATTGATCGCAGGAGCAAATCAGTCAACGAAAATTATCTCAAGTCTTTGTCGATTTACACAATTGAACAAGGCACAATCTCGTGTCCTTAATTTCGACAACATGCAAGAAAGCAAGAAAAAAGTGTGTAGGTAAAAAACCTGGGAAAAAGTTGCTCTTGGTAATGGATCTTGTTTCAAGTTTGCTAACGATAATAAAAAACGAAATTGGGTGAAGTTGGCCTGGATCATTCACATGAAATTGGATCTCGAAGATGTCAGAGTCAGCACATCAGCAAAACTTCACAATCTTTTCCAAGGACTGTTGCTCTCTCTCTCTCTTTCAGAGATCAAGATCAAAAACGAAGTTTATATCCATGCCTTTTAAAGAATTCATGTTATCTATCACATTACATGAAAATTTTATCACAAGGTAGAAACTCTTGAACATCTTGCACTTCCTTTCCTATCCATCATCAATTCGATTCTCCCTCGTTGCTCTCTAGTGCGAATACCGTGGCACACGTGAGGGTATTCTTTCAAGATGAGTTAAACTTCACAGGAGCAATCAACCGTTCGTTCCCTACAAGAAGAAGGGATCCATCCAACATTCAAGTCAGAAAAATTATATACGAAAAAACAGGTAGGCGCGCTTCTCGTTCACTGTATCACAACAACAAAAAACTTTTTATAATCTTTTGAGTTAGTCGCCAGGGCCATAACCTGACCCATGTGATGTTTCCTATATGCCAAATGTTGTCCGAGACTCGACTCGTGCCCCAGGAGAGGTTCAACTCTTAAAGCACCTTCAAGAGATGTTTCTTAGCTGTACTTTCAAGACACTCCTGTTATCCCGAGCGAACATTCTTTTAACCCGTTTCCACAAGCAGTAACAAAGGAATACGTCAGTGACGACTGGAATATAAGCTAATGACGCTCATTACAGATGCATTCGAATGACTCGCAGTCGTTGGCAAGTTGCTCCATATTTCTTTGATAGAAATGTGATGAGCTGTGCGGCGCGTTTTGCGACAAAATTATTTAAACACCTTTTATGAAAACTACTTTGAGTTGTTATTGTCCACTGAATTAAGCTAAAAGGGTTTATGCAATAAGACACAATCAGCAAAAAGGGCTTTCCCCTTCAAATCCGCGCTGGGTCAGCCAAATTACTAATGTAGTAAAGCTGGGTAGACGGATTGGACAGCTTGTGGTGGTGTGCGTGTTAGGTATTTATTAAATGAGAAAACGACCGGTTTCATTCAGGCAATTCGTTCAGCCGAAATTGACATCTTTTTATCTTTGAGCTTATCTTTTTTATCACTCACAGGATCAAATTTGATTCAATGAATGCGGCCATTCATTTAAAGCATATTAAAAATTTAGGTGACAATTACGGGAGAGGGAGATATCAATGTCATCTATTGCAATTCGAGCAAATGATGCCATGAAAGAGCAAACATGTTGTTCCACTTCCGCCTTCTAATCACAAATAAATTTTAAATGCGATCATCACCGCGAAGGTCGTCTCGAAAAACAAATCAATTTGGAATGAACGTAAAGGGGATGTATGGAGGTACACATATAAATATAAAAGGTGGTTTTACACCTACTTTTTTAAAAGTTTTTAGTGTGATAAACAGTGTTGCCCACTCGCACTCATTGAGTGAGTGTGAGTGGTATGAGTTGTGTGGAGTGGTACCTTTTTTGAAAACCATGAGGGGTAC
>JAHZMY010000410.1:0-15864 GCA_027743915.1 Seira sanloemensis
AGTTGACAGCGCTGAAAAGTCGCTTTTTTTTGAAGAGCTAATACGTCTGTTGACTGGAGGTCGACACTTCGTCTTGTTCCAGAGACCAACCACGGCGGTATATGAAAATATTATTTGGTAGTATGTATACATAGGTATTTTGTCGTCTCGACACCAACTAACTCTCAACTTTCAATTCTCTCTCCTCTCCAAGATTTTTTATACGCGTAAAACATCCTTCTTGAAGCTGGAGCTGTGAACTGTGAAAATGGCTTGTGCGTCTTCCTCGTCTTCCTAGTCAAATGTCTAATGGTGACTCCAAGATGGACAATTTTTCACCAAGACACTTTAACATAAAAAGGCATTAGCTCTTTCTCTAACTCTTTCATGGCTGTGGATAAATTTATGGATGAATGTGAAGTAATGGGTTATATAAGGAAAAAAGGTTTGTATTTATATGCTTTTTCTTCTTCTTTGGCTGTGTGTGTGTTTGTGCACTATGGCTCACTCTCTCGAACTCACTCACGAGAGCACGATTACACACGCGGGCTCCGACCAGAATGATAATCATTTTTGTAAATCCAATATATAATATTTTTCTCTTCTTCTCTCTCATAGATTTATTTCTCTCTTTCTGATTCTCTCCGAGGAAGAAAACATGATGAATGCCTAAATACTTTTTTTGTACATGAAGCCTAAGGCTCCATGAAAAAGAAAAAAAAATCAGTTTTTTCCTGTCCCGCTACGATACATAAGATCTTTCCGATAGCTTGCCAATTTTCCCTGTAATTTGTATATTCTCGTGTGCGTACAACCACCACCACACAGAAAAAATAGCCCGATGATAATGCAGAATGAGAAGAAAAAACGATTTTTCCCCATTGCAGTTTTCCTATAAGGCCGAAAGAGAACTTGTTTCGAATCTGGGACTTTCTGGGCTCTGAACAAAGTGTATTTTTTTCTATATGAGAGTGAGGGAAAAGAGTTCGGAGTGATCGAAAGCCTACAATTACTCGTATTGACGGAACATGAGCACGATGATGGTGATATTGTTGTCGTTAAATGGCACGTTTGATCCTCAAACTGTACAATACCTGTGTGTGTGTGCGTCTCTCTCTCTCTCTTTTATCCCTGTGATGATAATAATGTTGTCTGGAAAAGGAAAAATGATTACAGCATAATCACGACGCTTGGTGGATATTGTGAAAGGTACACAGACAAAAAGCTCGAGAGTCATGTCATGAATTTCAAGAAAAGAAAAGAGATTTTTTCTCTCTTTATAGTTGAGAGCCATGTGCAAAATATAATAGGACGAGATTTCCACTTTGTTGTGGTAGTATAGTGGCCAGTGCCCATAAGCACTTTTTTTCTGGTGTGAGGTGACTCTGCAACATTCTTATATTCGTATATACACTTATGCAAATCACTACATGGCTCTCTCGGAGTCAAGTAGAAAAAAATGTAGAGGATGATCATGAGGTTTTTTTTGTACAGAAATTTTTCCCCTTTATCATGTCCAGCTTTTACCTCGTGCTTCGTACATTTACACTGGGCATTATAACAACGTATAGCCTCTCATTATATTTTTCTGTGATTATCGCTATCTTCTCTCTCTGATCATCATCGAGAGAATGTGATTATTATGTACACATCGTACGCAAAAGAAATGAAAAAATCACTTTTTTTTACAGAAAAAACACATTTTCCCGAGATTATCAATAAAGTTTGAGACAAGACTTTGAGCGCTTTTCGGCCTTTTTCCTCTGAGAGAGAAAATTGGGAAGATGTGAGTGTAAAAATGTTCAAGTTGATAATGATAATGGTCAATCATTTGACAAAGGCTGGTGCATACGAAAATAGTGCTAAAGCTTAGAGGATTTTTTTTCTCCTCTTGGGATTCAAATTTGAAATATATGGTAATAGAGATAGATGATTCGATGTAACCGGCTGACCCGCTGCACCCGCACCCATCCTCCTAAATCTTGCATGCCTTTTTTTCGCACTGGCATCTCTGAAAATGTGAAATTCGTGGGACTCGATAATGTTCCTACAAAAAGATTGCACTCAGATGATAGTTTTTTTTCACACTTTCCGAAAATGATCGTCCTCTCTCAAAAAAAGGGCCAATAACTGTTATTAAAGTTGAGTGAGCAAACGTAAAAGAGCACACAGACTAAAAAATATATATAAAGTTTACTCATTTCATGCCCAAGTTAATCCTTTGAGGGATTCAGAATCGTATGAATAAATAAATATAAAGATGGAAGAGACCGAAAATCGTAGTATTTTTAGTTCTGTGATCATCACTTTTGTAGCTCTCTCCTTCAACTCTCTAAAGGATTATAAAAATGGTAAAAAAAAGGGTTGAGGAGGTTGAGAGCAGCTCTATAAGACTCTCATAGTACAAATATTGAAATATGAAATGCACCCAGACAAAATGGAACTACAAACCAGATCCAACATCCAATCTAAAAAATAAATACGTTCAAGGCGAGGGTGAACTGCATTTTTATTGAGTCGTCTGGTTTATATATAATTTCTTTGTTCCCCCTTCAAAAGTAATCACAATCAGTTGGATCAATAATATGGATTCTTTGAGATGAGGAGTGGGAAAAGAACAACATTTGTCATTCCACTCGGGTCAACATTTAGGGACACGATATTTCAAGGATATATGACGTAACTCATCCACTTACAGCGATTGAGAAAGGACAAACAAAACCAATAAAATGTACATGTATCAGATGTGTGTGTCTATGTGAGCCGGCTCAGAATCCAGACTTAATTTGATTTATGCCTTATTGATATTATTGGATTTAAGGAAATGATGGGCCTTTTGCGGTTGACATTCTCTTGATCGATTCTCTCATCCTGAGCGGTCCCTTTTTGTTTGGGCTCCCAAATTGAATCTGGTGATGCGTACATATTTACCGCAACACATGTTTTCTCCCGAAGAGCGGGTGCATCTGAAGAAGAAGAAGCCAAAATGTTACAGAGAAAAAAAGCTTTTCTCTCTCTCGACTCTTGGGCTAGTATCAATGCACCGCAGCACTAACCGCAGACAAAAAGGTATTTGTTTTGGGAAGGGAAAACATATCATCAAAGTTATTAAATATGGAGCAGAGGTTGTGAACACAATGCAATATGACTAACTTTTTTGTGTCCAAGAAGGCAGTGCAGTGAAAGAGGATCTGGAGAAATGGGCCGGAGAATGTGGGAATTAAGAATGGAGCAAGACGGAAAAAATCCAATGTTTCATATATGCATGTATGTGTGTATATGAAATAATATGAGACGGGCAGAGTTGAACTCGCGGCTCGTCGCTCTTGTAAATCTGTGCTTCAGAGACGGAAATTGGAGCTGGTCTTCTGAAAGTCAAGATTCGAGAAATGAACTTTGAGATGAGAGCGGACCCTAAAGTATAACTTTTCCTTGGAAAAAAAATAAAGAAATGTTGCTGCTTCTTTTCTCGCTTCAGAGATTTGAGAGAGATTTTGTCTGAGGACTTTAATAAAAAGGCTTGTATGCATGTAGTCGCTTGGGAGCGACCCTTAATAAAAAAATAGAATCAAGAATGTGAGTCCTTTAGAAAATACTCGAGTTTTTTTTTCTACGAGAGTGTCATCGCCCACCTCCAAGCTCGTTTTTGAAAAAAAGGTTAGCAAATGAACCGTGTGAAGTAACATGAAGCCGAAACGGGCCATTGGAGTTTTCCTGGCCGACTGCATTTTCCTGAACTGTGACAGGGCTAACGAAACGTCGTTTTTTCACGTTTTTTCACAGAGAGAGGAAAAAAACGGAATTGAATTGAAATGCGGAGGAGGAGAGAGGACAAGTGGAGGCTGCTTCTCTTCCGAGGTCGATATTCCAGATGTCATGTGTCATGTCAAACTAGGCCGAAAAGATGGGATGCATGAATGCTTTAGAGTTTACAGCCGTATATGGAAATGGCTTTAAGGGCCCTTCTTACAGAAAATAAGGAGCCGTGAACTGGATACCTTCACACTTTTCCAGTCCACTCCAAAACGTGTTTGTTCCTCCAGAGGGAAAAACTCTTTTTATTTTTCCGTCATAAACTTGAGCGAGAGAGAAAAAACCCATTTCCAGATGAAAAAATCCAGGCGTAATGCAATATTATATACGTAGCTGAAAAGTTTGCATTCATTTCATCTTTTAGAATACACCAATTTAAAAATGCAGATTCGGTACCTTTTATGAACTAATCATTAAAGGCTCGACCGATAAATTCCAATGTAATCAGTTCCTTTTGAAGGTTATTGGGATTGCTGCGCCAAATTTTGCTACACTTTCCGACACACGGGCAACTTTGATATACTTCAGCTACGTAATAAATCGAAAGCGGTGTGTGTAGATCCAGGCAACGCCAGCAAACACATGCACCGACGAAGAGTAAAGTGAGTGAGTGATATGCATACGGAATACAGAATGCAACGCGAGTCATCCGGGAGCTGAGGGAGAAAACTGGAGGAAAAAAATCTTTTTTCCAGCCTATTTTGTATGCAGTAGACACAGTCTGCAATATAATGCCTAACCTTTTCATTTCATTCTCTCCTCGCCTTTCTTGTTTACTGCTTTTTTCTCTCTCCAGCAACTCTTCTATCATAACCCGGACTCTCTCTCCTCCGAGTCAATGAATCAAATCAAAAATGTGTCTCCTTTTTTTACTGAGGACACTCTCTTATTTCTGTCCACTTGCCTTCTGGAGAATGCAACCTGCCTGCATCTTATCCTCTGGAAGGCCACACGAAAAAAAGAGATATTAATGTGTCTCCTTTTTTACTGAGGACACTCTCTTATTTCTGTCCACTTGCCTTCTGGAGAATGCAACCTGCCTGCATCTTATCCTCTGGAAGGCCACACGAAAAAAAGAGATATTTTTAGCCAAGATATGTTTTATTGTTGAACCGACACACGTCCTACCTTATAAAATATTCAAATAGGCCACTCTTTCTCTCTCTCTCTGCCTACTTTTAAAAAAAAAAGTCGATTCGCATTCAGGACATCCCTTCTGGATACATTTTTCTCCAGTGTTGTGGTAGTGGTGGTGCAGAGGTGGAGGACAACAACAAAAGGAAAAAAATCAAAGGACTCTTTTTGATCTTTTTCCATTCTTCTGGGACACTTTCTTGAAGAATGGCTAAATGATTCTAATGGCTTGCTTATCTCCCCTCGAACACTTTTTTTGGAAAGAGATAT
The DNA here is from genome assembly GCA_027743915.1 of Seira sanloemensis. Classification (NCBI taxonomy): domain Eukaryota; kingdom Metazoa; phylum Arthropoda; class Collembola; order Entomobryomorpha; family Entomobryidae; genus Seira; species Seira sanloemensis. The sequence goes on from JAHZMY010000410.1 coordinate 5,197, forward strand.
TTTTAGCCAAGATATGTTTTATTGTTGAACCGACACACGTCCTACCTTATAAAATATTCAAATAGGCCACTCTTTCTCTATCTCTGCCTACTTTTTTTCAAAAGTTGATTCGCATTCAGGATATCCCTTCTGGATACATTTTTTTCTCCAGTGTTGTGGTAGTGGTGGTGCAGAGGTGGAGGACAACAACAAAAGGAAAAATCAAAGGACTCTTTTTGATCTTTTTCCATTCTTCTGGGACATTTTCTTGAAGAAGGGCTAAATGATTCTAATGGCTTGCTTATCTCCCCTCGAACACTTTTTTTGGGAACATGAGTGATCGCCCAGAGCCCACCCTTTGATTACACACAGAAGAACACGGAGCAATCCCATCCGCCTTCTTTTTCGAAAGAATACTCGCAGATGAGTAATGAGAAAAGCCATTTTACAAGCGTGTTAATCCTCCCTTTTTCTCATCTCTCCAAGAAACAAAAATATGTTGAAATGTGAGATGTGTCTTGTACTTTTAGAGAGAGGGAAAAAACTCATCATCATCATCATCACCAACCACCATATTTTTATGATGGAAAGTGGAACTGTGGTGTGTTTTTGGAGATGAGAGAAACTAAAAGATCTCATGTATTCTTTTAAAAGATCATTCCTTTTATTTTAAGTAGAGGAAGAAAAAAACCACCCTTTTTCTTTCAAAAAAAGGTATCGTTTGGTTTGCCCCTTACGCATAAACTTAATCCCTTGGAAAAACACAAGTTATGCTAAGCCCTTTTTCTTGAAGCTATTAAAGAGATTATGTTTTTTTTCCTTGTGTGTGATGAAAATGACGTGAAATTTGTGATGTTGCGTTGACCCAGTGTACTTACTTACAGAGACCCAACTCACACAAAAAACACATGAGAGAGTCGTAACAATTTCAACAAGACGACACGAAAAGGGTAAAGGATTACAAGAGCTCATTTCCACTCGAAAATTCATTTCACTTCTCACCTCAAAAACATTTCGTAAAAACATTAGGTAAGAATGTATATGTAAGATTCAAGGTGAATTTTGAGCATTTCATATGTAGGCCTACACACGTGAAACATATATATTATTCCAATCTCGGCACAGCCTTGTGCACACTGACTCACTCTCACATCGTCATAAAGCCCAAACTTGTCTTCAAAATGTTCTGTTTCTTTCCCTCGACTCTAAAAAAAATTGACGGAATCTGCTGCCGTCATTTTCATGTATTCTAACAACTATCGTGTAGTAGTAGCTTTCAAACTTAAAAGCCTTCCCAATTCCTTATTATTGTTATTAGGACATTAAACTGTAAGCCACTTTTGGACGGCTCTTTTCCTCCATGTATATATTTACCACCGGCGGCGGCGCCCAAGAAAAGCTTCACAGTAGCAGAGAATCATGAGAATCAGCAGTGGTTTTTTAGGTACATTTACAAAGCTCAGTAGTTTTTCGATATATACCTATAATTTTTTTGTTTGAAACTGCTGTTTCACTCCAGTGCTAAAAGTTAAGTAGTCGTGTTGGCCTGCACTAAACGCTATTTTCTCCTCCCTTTTATGACACACACTCTCGACGACTCTCCCCATCCAAAGTGATTATGCATGCAGATGTGTAGCAAAGTGGGCTAAAAAGGAGAGCAAGTGAGAACCAGAAGCTGTGTGTGTGAAGATCAGATCGTGGTCCTGAACTTCTCCCTCTCTCCCAAAAACTTCTCCGAAACAATTGCATTTAAACCACTTTTTATTGTGTATTTGGGCAAAGCACGTCTCAAGAAGAAAAAGTTTTTTTCTTTGGCTTGATGAGCTTTTTTGAGCTCAAATAGCCTGTTAAAATGCATCAAATGGTGGGAGCAATCCAGCATATCATTATTATGACTGCTGGCATTCCACGGGATTGTCACGATTAGTTTTACTGCCACCACTGCCTGTTTCTGAGAGAGCCGGTATGAATAGGAAAGTAGGTGCTCACGAAGAGAGAGAAAACAAATCGTTTCGACATTTCATTTACCTTTTTCACGAAATCTACACAAGAGGAAGTACTTTTTATATATTTTTTTGAGAGCAAGGTTATACATACGCGGCAATTGAGAGCCGGAGAGCTTTTGGCTTTTATGATTATTACGGGAGGAGGAGATGGAAAGGTGGAGGCAAAAATTTCGTTTGTAGGGATGGAGGCAAGGTGTCTAATTTATTCGTGGGAGATATGTGCACACACACTTTCTCGAATTGTAATAAAGTACTTTTGACTTTTTGAGTGAGACTCCTGCTTGGAACAATGCTTACTTTGCTCTCATTTTCCGCCACAATTATTTACGGTAATTATTGTTATTCCGATAATGCTTTTGGCACACTCGAGAAATAATATATAGGGTTTCCCTTCAGGTTATGCACAAGGTTGACTTTAAATATAAAAATGCTGGAGGAAGGAAAGAGTGGAAATGGGGGAACGTGATTTTTATACGAGCTTTTGAGACGCGGAAAATGACCACCTTTGGAACAAAAAATATATAAGAATGTATGGTAATATAAAGGTTTGAATCGGAGCTATAGACATGAAATGATGGATAATCCTTTTACAGGGAACCGAATGCAGCAGTTAAATTTGTGAGTGTATCCAGAAAAATCCTTTTTTTATTTTCACAAATAAAATATGCAGGAGGATGCCGGTAGTGAGAAATATAGGGTTTCCCTTCAGGTTATGCACAAGGTTGACTTTAAATATAAAAATGCTGGAGGAAGGAAAGAGTGGAAATGGGGGAACGTGATTTTTATACGAGTTTTTGAGACGCGGAAAATGACCACCTTTGGAACAAAAAAAATGTATAAGAATGTATATGGTATGTAAGGTTTGAATCGGAGCTATATAGACATGAAATGATGGATAATCCTTTTACAGGGGACCGAATGCAGCAGTTAAATTTGTGAGTGTATCCAGAAAAATCCTTTTTTTATTTTCACAAATAAAATATGCAGGAGGATGCCGGTAGTGAGAATGTAATATGTGAGCAAAATGGATAAGTCTTTGGGTGCCATGAAAAAAAGACATTAAATTGTAAGAAGAAAAAACCTTTGAAAAAAATCCCTTCCTTCGCAAAACATAAAAGTAGTTAAAATGCCTTTTTTTTATATTTTCCCCATTTTTATTGTACAGTAAAAACATATCCGAATCCTATGTATGTGTGTAAATCATGTAATTAAATGGTGCTAAAAGATGGGTAATGAAGGCTCAAAGTGGCTTTGTCGTGTGGCTGCCCACGTGATCCACCAACAACAACCAAACCGATATTTTCCTTAAAAAAAGACAAATCCTTTTTCTACATCGAACCCGAAGAAACAACCGTTCGGAACTGATAAAGTCATTAAAACTGTGAGCGCTGCCAGCGTTTATCAACCGGCTGCAGCTGTCTTCTCCTCCACAAGTAGGAAAACAATAGTAGGAAAATTGTCATCATAACTTTAGGCATATGCACAAAAACACAAACTTTTTTTCCGGAGGGAAAGTTTCGCGTACCGTGACTTGTGACGTTCTTGTCACAAGGCGGAAGTCAAGGGAAAAGCTAAAGTTGGATCTTTGTCATTGATACTTTTTTTTCTCGCTTCCGGGATGAGAATGCAGGGAGTGCATATATATCCCTAGAAGAGCTGCAAAAACATTATTATTGTTCTGTGTGACATCCACACAGAGGAATCAAACTCGTGTATTTCTCTCCCTGAAACAAAAGGAAAGGCTCATCCTCTTTTTGCACACAATTATCCGCTCAGAGGGAGAGAGCCAGGAAATTTAGCTACACTTTCCTCTCGTAATGACATAAAGCCTCCACACACACACACACACATCTCGTTTCTGCGGTCTCTTTCTCCTCGAGAAAAAAAGCATAACTCTCGGCTCGAGTGATATAACTGTGCCATTTCACTCAACTCGTGGTTTCCTCTCTTTCACCAATGAAACAATGTAAACCTGGAGAAAGAGCTTGAACTGAACACGAGCCTTCCTCTTCTTCTGAAGTCTGATTAAAAACATGATTTTTTCAGCACCAAAACACAGATTCTCTTCTCTGCCATCATGCATGGTCATGGTCTCGTAATCATCATTTCCACAGACATACACACATCCACACGAAGAGAGGGCAACGGAGAAAAAGAAAAACTTTAATCTTGAGAAGAGAGAGAGAGAGAGAAAGTGGAGGGTGGCTACATACTATATGCATGTTACAACTTTCACTCACTTCCTGTTCCCCAAGTCGTGCATTAGTAATGGACAGAGAAGAGGAAAATGAGGCTTGGTTAGAGGACTACAAGACTTTCCCCTTTCATTTTACCCAATTCATTCATCCATCCCATTCCCAACTCTTTCTCTTTTCATGGTGAAAGTTTTTGAGGAAATTTGGGGAGAGAGAAAGGAGAAAAAATTGGCAACTCACACAAAGCCCTATCTCTGCTTAGAGTAAGAGAAGGGAACTTATTGCGAAAATGATGTGAGATGTGTTACATTGAGACATTTGAGAGAAAGCAAGTGTTATTTCGGCTATATATTTATACCAGAGGGATGTTAAAACTTCTATCTCTCTCAAGACATTATTAGACATTTAAATAGTCCATTCCTTCCCACCACCACCAGAAAAAAACGGGTGAGAATGACTTCCTTCTTCAGCTGCATTATACAAAGAACAAGTTTTTCTTTCGGGTATAGACACATGTTCATTCATTATACAATTTCCCTCTCTCTCTTTTCTCTTTCTTTCTCTGTCCTCATCCAATCCCACTTTTCACCTAACTTTATGACGGTCATTTTCAGAGAAAAACGCTCCAGATAAAAAGGGCTAAGGAGAAAAAAGTGTGAGAATGAAGGAAGAAAAAAATAGATAGTGGTAATGTCTGTATTTGTAACATTCAGTTAGAGCAATGCCCTTCTTACAGCAATGTTTTATTACAATTTTGTTACAGGAAAGAGGTCGATAACTTGTGTCTTTTCAGTTTGAAATGAAAATAATTTCACTTTCTTCCGTCCATAATTCCACGGTTTGAACTTCATACAGAGAAAAAAAAAACATTTTCTTTTTTAGGTCAGCCATAGGAAAAAGCTAATCTTGGAATATATCCCATGAAATAAAGTTGCTCTTCCTGTGTGTCCCATGTCTCATCTTTCCCGATGCGCCGTTTTCTCTCTCTCTCCAACACACACATACATAAATATATACCTATGTACATTTGGAATAATTTAATGGGACTGCATAAAGCGGCGGATGGGCTGGAATATAAGCCGTAAAGCCGACTTGCTTTTTCCCATGCATTTTTATGTGTGTCTGTGACGTGAGCTATTTTGCATGGGAAATGGAAAAAAAAGAAAGAGGAAGGAAGTCAGAGCGGAGCTTTATGACTTTGTTTTTTACTTCCTCTCCATGAAACTCCAACTTGGAGCCATTTCCTCCAACAATGAATGGTCAAGAATGGGAGAAATGTTTGTGTGTATGTTTGTCTCTATGTGTGTATGGCTTTGACATACACAATATGCGAAACAAAGTAGACGTGTGTGTAAGCACCCACACAGGGATCAAAATGGAGATAATGTGCACCATCGTCTTGTTTTTTATTCTTTCGGATGACAGCACTAACACAGGCCTATATAAAAAGTGAATTGTTTTATTCAAAGCCGAGCTCTCCTTCCGCCGCATACATACGATTCAAATGCATCATCAAGTGCATGAGCTCATAGTACACAGTATTATATTATAGAGTATAAGAGACAAAGACAGAGATGAAATTGGAAAAATACATTTCATCTCCCATAACTCTTCGTAACGACCAGAGACACAATGGTATTTACATAGATGAAATTATTCCGTTTCTGTTGTTTACAAAACAGTTTTTATGTCCGAAACTGCAGGAACTGAAAGACCACATATGTCTTAAACACTTAACCCTGGAATGACCTGAGCAGAAGAAGAAAATCTCTTTCTTTTTTTGGCTTTTGCCATATTGCATTTCAGTCTCATTCTCATCATTGGAGATAGTGAGTAAATAGATATTTGCCCAAAAACATTTTCTTCTCCTCTTCTTTCGGATCTTCCTACTAAAAGTGAAGACCATTTATGTGGGAAAAATTCATTATCATGATGATGATCTCTTGGTTTAACACTCATTCTCAAGTTTGGATGGAGAGTCGGCAGGACATCATCAACTTATATCCAAGCATACTTTTTTCCTGGGAGAGAGAGAGAGAGAAATACCTATACACGCCCCAAGCCCGTCGTAAATATCACAGGTTCCATACCACTTTTATTATTGGCACACCACTGCGAGTCCTCCTCTCTTTCAAAAAGGGTAAAAAAAGTGCATAGGTATGCCTAATGCCATGCCTCACTGCACAAGATAAAGCACGGAAAAAATCTTATCAAATATTACGCACGCCTTTTGTATTCACATTAGTTTTTTTCTTTCAAAAAGTCATCAAAACATATATCTAAGCAAACACTTGCCTTTTACGACCATTCTTTTTGAAAAACGTACGAAGAAACGTACGTACGTACGACGTGAAAAATATGTGTGTGCTGCAGTCAGTCGGAGAACAATGGGCAAAATAAAGGTAAAAAAAGACGATTGAGCGAAATGGTTTTTTCTCTTCTGGAGGAAATACCATTTTTATATATGTATGAATACGCAGCAGCACATTTAACTTGTTTTCCTTTTGGATGAAATTCAATAGATTCAACCAAGAAAAATCCAAGTTCAAGACATTTTTCTACTATTGAAATGGCCGTTGTGTATTTTTTTGCAGAGTCACCCACCAAAACCGCTGGGAGTTTTTTCTTAGGGAAATTAATGATTATTCCATAACTTGTTGTAATGGTCACACTTATTGCTCGTTTCGGAAATCAAGATAAAAAACTCTGAGGGATGACAGGGCGATGGAAAAGGTAAATAAAAATACGCGTACGCATTTCACTTTTTTTTAAAGAAGAGGCACGTGCGCCCACGCGACTCTAACATCTATGTAGCTGGTAAATAAATAAAATAAATGAAAATGTTGGCCTTTTCTTGAATTTATCCGTCCTGGCTCCCAGACGTTTTTATTTTGTGCGTGAATGTGAATCGTCGCAGCAAACCTATTCAAAATATTCCTCCTCCTTTCATCCCTAACTCCTAACTCCCAATTCAAATATTTATTTTGAAAAGTGCATCAATTATTCGCTGAATTTTTTTTCTTCCTTCGCATATAAACATTTTCCAACAGTGTGAAAAGCAGGCATTACATACATAGATTTATCATCGTCTCGTCGTAATATGAAAATGTTTTTTTGTGTGACTAAAAATAGACATAAATTTCTCCTTGTCTTTCCTAATGGAGGTTTCCCATGAAGAAAACAAATGTTTCGAGATTAATTTCATTTCTCCTTCCCCAATGCATAATTCATTAGACTGGAGGCAAAACTGGAAAAAAATTCTTAAGTAGGTCTGCATCTATTTATGTATGAATGAATTAAACTTTTTTTTTTCTTCTTATGTTTCATAATTTTCTTCCGGGATGAGAGCATGCATATGGCATATGGCACATAATATGATGGTATATGATGTCAGGTGTACGAGCGGAAGCTATACTAGTCTTTTTTTCTCTGCTCTTTTGTAATACGGTCGCAATTACGTTGTCACTTTTACCTCGGAACAAAGTTAATAAGAGGAAGGAGGTTAATACTCCTCCACTTCCTCCCGTAGACAATGAGAAGAATGGCGAGAGAGTCGAGTCGAGAAAGAAGCAAAAAAAACTACACATTTTTTCCCAGTCTTTCTCCTTGGTCAGGTCTTTTCTCTAATAAGATCATCATGTAAAGTTATATGGACCATGAAAAAAGCAGAGAGAAAAAAAAACTCTGGAGAATCTCATTTTTCCATTATGTGCAGACTAAAAAAAGTATCTCTTTTCCCCAACAATTTTTTTTATAACGGGGTTTCTGGGTAAAAAAAAGAGGAATTCTCTCTCTGTGTGTAAATATGTATATGTGTGCACTGCATCCTCCCATTTCCCCAAGTTATTCACAAACGATTTATCAAAATAAAGTCGGTGAAATCACATCAAGCTCACAGAATGCTAAAACTGCATGCATGGTCGTTTCACAAAAAACAGAGTCAAAGGGTTAAACTCCAAACTGGCAGGAAGTGAAAAAAAACTCTTTCTCGGGAGACTATGGAGAGAAGCGCGGAAAAAAAAGAACTCGTAGTAGTACAAATGAATGGATGCGTTTTCCCTTCAACTTTTAACAAATTACAACTCTTTGGCTTAAAAAATAAAGTGGAGGAGAGAGTGGGAGAGAAAATAGGAGAAAAAAAATCTGATAAAAAAAGATTTTTCCTCTTCCTCCTTTAATGAAGTAAACTAGGACATCTCTGGGAACACATTAGGCAATGCAAAATGCAATTCTCGAGGAAAAATATAAGAGTGATTAGGTTTTTCCTCCTCCGTCCTTACCTACAATATGGAACATAAACAAAGCATTTTTTTGCCTTTTTTTCCTGGAGAGAAAAGTAGAACTCCGGAAATGGCACAGCGTACATACTGACTCTCTCCCTTTGCCTATCTCAAATTTCTCCAGTTTCTACTTCGTCTGGGTATGGTAGCGTGAAGACGAGGAGAGAGAAGAAGAAGAGCTACTTTATACATTTTTCAGAGATAGAGAGAGACCTTTTTTTGTTTTGTATCTTTCTCGAGCCTCCTTCTGCAAGTGTCTCTTGGGCTGAGACTAATGTTTCGCATGTGATTACTCCACAAAATTTTTCTTTCTCTACTACTGCTCCTACTGCAGAATGGAGAGAGAAAGCTCATGTCTTGCTCCTACAGCTTCCGCTGTATTTAGTGTTTCCTCAAGAAAGAAAAAAAAGTTTTCAGTTCGCTGCGCCCCTTTAAAAAAAAGGTCCCTTGGAATACAATGCCATTGTCTCTTTCCAAGTCCAAGTTGCCTTTTTCGAACAGACGTAATAATACATATACATATATGTAGATATTCAAGAAGGAGGAAAAATTCTGCGAAAAATATCTCTTTTGTATTCATCGAGACAGTTCACGTACGTAATATATCTCGGAAAGAAAATGATATTGTATGGATGTACAACCAAGTTTGAAACTCGGTGCGGACACGATGAGGACAGTGGGACAAGGAAAGAACAAAACTCTCTTTTGCAATTCTCTGTAAGCTGAGAGAGAGAGCAAGAGCTGAGCTTTGAATAAATGAGACATTTTCCCTCTTCTATATCTAAAACGAGTACAAAATGCTTAATGTTGTGTCTTTTTTTTGCATGTGCTATCATATCCTACTTGTACTATCCTATCCTCTTTTCTTTTTTCTTCTTTCCTTCTGTGCGCTCAAATCGTATAAATCTAGAGAAAAAAGCAATTATTCTAATTCATGACCATCGGCATTCCAAGCATTTTCCCAGGCTCCCTAAGTAGGCATAAAAAGAGGTTGGGAAGAGAGCGAGAGAGAGGAAAATGTGCCGCTATACACGACTCGACTCACGCTCTTTTTTTCTCTCCCAAACTTCCTTTTACGTTTTCTTTACTCGAGAAACGGGCGAAATTAATGAGGATCACATCACACATTTTCCCTCTCTTCCCAAGCCCAAGCCTAGGCCTTGATGAGTGGAAAAGATGAGAAAATGAAGTATGGGGAATAGGGAAGCAGGAAAAATGAAATCTGATTCCGCTCTCTCAGCCTAGCCTAGATAGTAGTATGTTCTCAGGTCTTGAAACAACGAAAAGCCATAATGCTCTTTTTCTTGTTCTTCTTCCTCGACTCGAATTCGAATTCCTAGTATTCCTACACACTGAAAAATATGCGTGAAAATAATCCGCTTAAGGAAAGAAAAAGAGCAGAGAGACTCTGCTCTCTTACATACCTGAAGGTTTTGGATGAGCTGCTGACAAGTGATCGGTGGCACATCAGTGCCGACCGAGACGACGACGTCCTCGTAGCCTCCGTTGTCGTTGACATGTAACCCTTGAACTCCAAGCGAGATGCATGCGAGCAAGAGAATGGCAGTCCTTGACAAGATCGCTGGGAAAAGTGATTGTGACGATGATGAGGAAGATAATGAGCATCTTCTTCCTCTCCTCCGCCTCGACTTTCCCATGAGGTCATGAGAGTCCTCATCAGAAGAAGATGAAGAGCTCATCTGGTTACCGTGATGATGAGTTCTCCTGGCTCCATCTGAGCTGGTGCTGCTCATCAGGTCACTCGGGCAATTACTCATGGTGATGACTGGTGTTGATGATGACGAGTTCGGAGAAGTTTCTGTAGTAGTCGAGCTAATCAGTCCAATTGTTTGTTCCGTTCGGGTTCTTCGGTTCGCGGTGGTGGTGGTGGTGGTGGTTCGACGGGCGCGGAGTCGCCGGTCTCGGTGACATGTGCAGGGACTTGTGAGACCCAGTGGGGCTACTGGGGACGTAGGGATGAAACTACTAGTCGAGTTTGAATTCATTTCTTTTTCTATGCAAAAAAAGATGTGTAGATGTTTAATGTAATTTGCCGTTTCACATTCCAATGGAGTTAGAATGAGGGAGCAGCTGGAGTTTTTGAGGAAAAGTTTTGATGTGAATGTATATGTATTTGTAGATTTGAGTGCAATCCTTTTTTTGCGGTTTCGCACTCCAAGACTTGTATCAATGCTGTAGGAGAGAGTG
>JAHZMY010000411.1:0-11786 GCA_027743915.1 Seira sanloemensis
CGGATCTCTAACTGGGATAAATTTAGCCATTGTATTTTGGCCGATTAGTACAATAGCAAGAAGGGGACAGCAGAAAAGGCAATAATTCATTTTGACAGTCGTAATTCATTCAATTTTATCTCAAAATATTCCAACGAATGCATTATCAGTTTGGCATATTTTAGTTTAGTTTAGACAAAGTCGGCAATATATTTTATTTTTAACCGTTATATAGGGGATAAATGCATAAGTAGGATTACCATAGTGTCATTATCGCTCAGATTTTACAGCAATCAAACTAATTTTCATGCAAAACGAACAACTAGAACCAGAGCTCGAGCTTTTCATAGAGGAGATATGTACATGCATTGTAACCACCGCTAATTCTCGTTAGAAAATACTGACATCATTTTTTCGTCTAACCTTTGACCTAGACCCAACGCATCAGATCCAACTATCACTCACTTCTACAATTAACCATACAAACTTCCCCCAAGTTACAGTATTATAACCTCGTCTTCCAATTTGCAAATGATTACATCATGTCGGTGATACCGTTAATCATCGTTCTGGATGGTTCACCATCGCCATAAGGTAACCATTGTAATTGTAGTCGGCATTAAGTCAAACCTTCCTGCTTTGCTTCTAATAGAGAACGCCAGGACCGAACACAATGAGCATCTGTAAAATCCTTCTCTAGGAATTTACCGCTTTGAATGAATATGAGAAGATTGTATGCAAGTATATTCATGTGGATAAAATATGCCACTAAATGTTGAATGTCACAGTAATTAAACGCTCACTTGTTCAATAAGCTTGACTTTTTTTTATATTTTAGTGATGTGGGTAGAACTTTTTTTGCAAGGTATTATATCTCTTAAAATGATAATACTTATTAATTAACACACAAGTTGAGTTAACTTTTTTGCGCATTATTTAAAAATAAAATTTCACTTCAAACAAAAATACAAAATCACATTATCGCTTAACATGACTGAGAAATAAAATCGGTACAGGATCAATTCACAATGTTACTTTACGTATGTTACATTTGTATATTAAGGTACCTAACATTATTCCGCTAACTTTATCAATAGTCTACCCTGAAAATATCAAAATCGTTGCGTACGCATAAGACAAGAAGAATAAAAAAATTACTTCAAGATTGGCATAAAATATTTACTTTAAAGAATATTAATAATTACAAGATGATCATCGATTTGAACTGGGTGTAACAATGCAAGCGGCTCAAAAACTTGAACAAAACCTGCAACTGGTTGTAGAATTCACTAAAGATTTAATAGAAGAACAAAGGAATATTTTTTTAAACCTGTAGTTATTCCTGCATTTATATTCACATTCACAGCTCGCTACACACATGTAAATCTTAAAACAATTAAAGTAGATCTTCCTCCTGCTTTTGCCACATTCGTCAAATGACCAAACATTTAATTGTCCTTTCAATTTGAAACTTTACTCAACTCCAGTCCATCAACTAGAAACTGAATCACTTTTGTTATTAGAATGCGTTTACAAATTGAATTAGGTTAGTTAGTCTAACTTTAATGTCAAATGTGGCTCTTTTCCTTTCTCAATGTGAAAGAAACAAGTTGAGAAAGATGGAATGCCAAACGTGACCTTATATAGAATATTGAAGAAACTGAGACAAAGGTAGGAAAATGAGATGTCGTTGTTTCGTTGCATTTGTTCTCCTTTGATTGGGGTATAATAAGACGGAGAAAGAAATGACACGTTGAGGAGGAAGTTTATAGTAAAATGTGTAACTACACAATTATGTAATTTATGGACAAACCGGGGCTTTTTCATGTGGGAGCTGTGTTAAGACTGACAAGAAGCGGGGGGCGGTGAATCCACTTCGACCTTCGGCTCTGACGTTGGACAACTAGAGTTGGAATTCTCTGATGGAGTGTCCGGTGTCTTGGGAGTGGCATTTCGCAAAAAAATAAATGTCCTGGTTGATAATTCTGTATTTAGTACCTGGGTTTCATTGAGCTGCAAGGCGGAAGCACAATCCTTCTTTCATTCTCTTTTTCTGCTTCATGCGTCGATTTTGAAACCAAATTTTTACCTGGAAGGGAAACAACGTAGTTTAAGAAACTTTGACATTTCGCAAAAAAATAAATGTCCTGGTTGATAATTCTGTATTTAGTACCTGGGTTTCATTGAGCTGCAAGGCGGAAGCAATTTCTATTCTTCTTGCACGAGTAAGGTACCTGCGACATTATTTTATAGTCATTAAAAAATTATGCGAGAGAGAAATCGAAAATAAAAGTGTGTGTTCTTGCTTTTCTTATGCTCAGAATAAAAACTCCTGTTGGAATGGAACGTACCTGTTGTAATGAAATTCTTTTTCTAATTCTGTCAGTTGTTTTGTAGTGAAATTTGTCCGACCTGCGGCTCCCCCCGTCGTTGGATTAGCCCCAAGCAAACTATTTCCGAGGTGACTGTTTGTTCCGCTGGGCGTAAGTACTGAACCTGTATACTCTGGGCGTGGGACGACTACTATAATTTTTAAAAAAGAAATCAAAATATAATATTAAAAACTGTTCATTCTCATCTTTTCTCATCGAGTGAGAGCATTAGAAATTTTATTAACTTTCACTGCTTTCCTGAAGCGTAAAAATGCAATGGAGCTTTTAAAAAGTTGGTTGATTTCAATTAAGATTTTTCTTTGAACTTTTTTTATTCAATTATCCCTATACACCGCGACCAGCTTAATTGATGAATGTGCTTTAAGGCGGAAATGTTGTATTTGCTTCCCAATTTACAAACTTTCTTAACGAATTTTGCGACATGATTTATCACTTTATCTAAATCTCATTTCCTGATGCGTCTAACCTAACTTGTAGATTCTAAAAGTGTGCGGCCACGGATTTTGGTCAGTGACAAGGGCCGATATTGTACATATACTCATGTAGTATGTATTCCACGTGCGATAATTCGTTTAAATTAAGTCGAACTATGCACAACGGTGGTCCTTCTACGGGCGCCTTGATATGCCACCACCCGCCACGTAAAGTGATGCATTAGTTTTAATTTATGTCATCAGTTGTTCTCTAGGTAGTTTGATGACTTCCTCCGGGCATTGCAATAAGAGACAAAGAGAAAGCAACATGGAAAATGCATAGCGTAAACCATCCTAAAAGGTTTTAAAAAATATTATTGTGCTACAAACAGAAATTACAGATATTTTCTGCTTATTTTTGATATTTTAGTGTAGACGTGACTAATTTTGCAGCTTTAACAGCAGATAGAAGAGCTAGATTATATGGCTTCCGATAAAACACTGTACAATTGATAAAATCGGGTAGTTCTCCATTAAATGGGAAGCCCCTTTAATTAAAAGTCAAATACATATATACTAGAAACGGTGGATTGTTGAACTTGCCAAACAATTTACATACGATAGCTTTTGCCGCTTAAAATTTAAATATGGAGCAAGCAAAAATTAACGTGCATTGTAAGGAAAAACATTTTCATATTGGATCTTGGTAAATAATGCCGCATTAATTCCCCCTTGCACATATGTAATTTTTTATTAGGCACTTTTAGAAATGTAAAGTTGCTGGTTGCATCAATTTCGTAATTTTTGTCTGAAACGGCTTCAACCAAGACAGACAATTTTATAAGGATGTAATTCATGCAGCATAACGTATAACTATAACTAAATATTAAATTGATGTTCTTGCATTCGCATTAAATTTGTCAACAAAAATACTTTTATACTGATTTGACCGCATATAAGAACCAAAAGGTTTTAGAATCTATCTTCCAATCACAAGTCCCCACCATTCTAAAATATATATTGACACAGATCTAACCGCGTCGGCACAGTAGGACATTATGATATGACATGACTATGACCTGTTCAACAATTAATTATGCTTGCTTGCTTGTGAGAGGCGTATTCGTTGAGTTTCTTGATGGATGCGTTCTTAAATTTCGAGTATGCATCATCATCCCGAAAGCCACCCACATTGAACATGTTCCAGAACCAAGTAACACAAATAAATCATTGCTTGTTGAAATGTCAATAATTTGTTTCTTTAAAACATTCGATTGTTAGTGTCAGTTAGGAGATAATAAAAAGTAAATCTGCAAGTCATTCTTGTTACTCTTTCAAGGATATTTGAAACAGCGTATCATAAATGCACATGCACAATGTTCAAGTAAAATAGGCCTTTTTTTGTAGTAAGTACAGGCTCAAAGTACAGTTTTTTCGGGTGTTGGAATAACCGAAGCAAAATATTAAATCCAAAGTGTGAAATAAGCAACTGTTCGACTCTTTCTAGGTGACAGATAACATGATGGATGGCATGAAATATTTTTTCTGAACTTTATACGGAAGGCAAAAAAGTGCAAGAAAAGGTAAGAGCAAAAATGCAAACATTTTTTTGTGTTTTAGGGATGCATGGCCTAAAGCATGCATGGGTAAGCAACCTCGCTATCGGAAACATTTACTTATTACAAGCTTTAAAATGAAATAAAAGTCCGACACTGGGAAATGAGCATGAGCAAACTACATTCATGAGACTATAAGTGCAACACAATAAAAATCTGTGCACCAGCAGCTCACACGCTGTGCTTTAAAAAAATTCATGGCTAATCGATCAACCAATCAAACCGAAAGATAAAAGTGCATCTATAGTTACTACAATGTAGGGTCCCCGGAGAATTTCATGATGGCAGTCCACCATTTATGATTATTCATTCTCCTATTCTCACTTTGTTCGCACTCTTTGGAAAAAAGTGTGATGTTCACATTCACAGCAGTAGGAAATCTCATCTTTGGGTCTTTTCCATATAGAATGCCCTTCCCAGCCCTAAAATATTGAATCTTTTGTGTTGTGAGAGTCCACTTTACCGCTGCACTCAGACTCGTGTGATCCATTCTATTTTATGCTGGATTGAATTTTACTGCAAGGGCTCCCGAAAACTATTCGAGGGTAACATGGTACAAAGTACAAACGAACAGGAACCTTTCTATTGCGAGAAACAATTGAGGGCTTCGTGTTAGACAAGTAGACTCGGATACTCCTTTCGAAGCTTTAAAAAAGAACTTTAGTGGATGCACCTACTAGTTTTTTAAGAATGACTAACTACCTTAACATTTAATGACGTTCAATTGGCACTGCTGACGGTGTTCAATAAAATATTCGTAGTAATGCCTAAGGCTCTGCGGTGAGCTTCTTCGGTACTCTTTTGAAATGACGAGATGTTTTGCATTTTAAAATTTTGACTCTTTGAAAGTAAAAGCGAATTACACCGACGTTTAAATATTTTGCATTGAGTGACAAACTGAGATTTTTTATTGTGTGTTTAGTCATGTAAGACTGGTATAAAAGGCAGCCATATCTTTAAACTAAATTCAATTAGATAATTGTGACCACCCCATCACCAAATCAAATGTCACAAATACTGGTAAATTCTGAGATTTTTTCATTAGGCTGCATATGTAAATTACTTGGAATAGCACCAGCATACCTGATTCGGAAATTTTAAACCTTGAATATTGTAAAATATATGATACGTAATTAGGCTTTTCAAAAGAGCATTCTTCAAAAGTCATGATCAAAAATAAAGTTATTCGAACACATTGACATATGTACCTCTGACTATTCTGTGACTATTCTATATGGCTAACTATAGCATCACAAATCACAAATATGTGCTTAAAATATTGTATCACGAGCATAAGCAGAAATTTGACAGGATGACTTGTCTCTCCCTTTACAGTTTTCAGATCGACATTGACAATCAAAAATGCCTAGACAAGTTTGAATAAAAGCGACAGGAACAAGTCAGTTTTTTAGTGCTTTTCAAAGTACTTGACGTGGGCATTCAAGCAGGTAAGCATGAAAGGAGCTTGACTGACAACCGACCGCTTCATAGAGAAATCGTTCAGTTTACGTAGAAAAAAGAGGTTTACAGTTCTGTACATAGATACATCGTAAAGTGATACTTCAATTATATCATCCAATGTAAATGGATTTACACGTAATATAAGCAAAGTGATGCAACGTATCATCTCATTGTCAGTCAAATGGGCAGAGTTGAATAATAAAACGTTTTTCTATAGCGTTTGATCCACGAGGAAAGGTATGTCATTTCCATTCATGCCCAAAGCAAAGTGATGCAACATATCATCTCATTGTCAGTCAAATGGGCAGAGTTGAATAATAAAACGTTTTTCTATAGCGTTTGATCCACGAGGAAAGGTATGTCATTTCCATTCATGCCCTTGGGCTTCTGTTAACGTATTCATTTTGTGCTCCTTACTACCTGAGCAGCTTCGGTAAATTTATGAGAGTGGAAGTCACGAGGACAATGAAATTGAAGCCACCACCACCACCATCGAGAGCCCGAAATTGTATTTATCATATCGCTTTTTCCACGGAGCAGGACAACAACAAATTCTCAAAGACCAAAAAGTTTACTCCTGTACATAATTTTTTGATTGACATTTTACAGAGATAATCAAAGGATTAAGTTGTCAATATTGGTTGTAAAGCAGAAGAAGAACATGAGACCTGAGACAGGATGAGCAAGCAAATGAAGAATCCTGCCAGATTACACGATTCTTCTGAGATGTAATCGGAATTTGTAAAATAAAAGACTTGTAATTGAGCTTGTAAAAACACTTTGTATCATTTTAATTGGTCTTTTATGAAACTTCTCTCTTCGCCCCAAACAAGATAGGGCTCATCAAAAAAATTATGCGTTCTTGGCAGCTGTCATTTAGACTTTTTTGATGGTAACTTTGAGATACAGAGCAGCAAGATAAAGTTTAGTTTTTCCATTGGCTTTGTAAAGCAAATACCTGCATAAGAAAGCTCGTCCAGTTATTTGAGTATTCTAATCTCAAATCTCAGGATACGCTAGACTGCATGTCTTCATTCAAATGTGTACTTGAATCTGAACAAATTCACAAGAACACAAAGATAAGACAAAATAATTCATTATATGCATGTACAGAAAAATAAATTACGAAAAAAAGTTTCTGGTGCAAATGCATTTACCACAAATTGGGTTTTACAAACGTTCCTAAATTCACGTTTAATTAGTTACCTATGTACATTTCAAAACATGAATGAGAGTTGCTACTTACAAACACACCTGGAAAATGCTTGCCAACACTGGAAAATTCTGTTTGTAAGTACTTTAACGCATTGCATTTCGTCAAAAGATACCTTTTTTGAGAGACAAAACATGAATGAGAGTTGCTACTTACAAACACACCTGGAAAATGCTTGCCAACACTGGAAAATTCTGTTTGTAAGTACTTTAACGCATTGCATTTCGTCAAAAGATACCTTTTTGAGAGTAACATTGAATTGCTCTTAAACAGCAACAAGCTTATTACTGCATCCTGTTTTCCTACTTTTTTTCGTGTATTTATTATTTGCCTTCCCCAGCAATAACCTGGACATGACAAACCTTATCTTGTCATATAATCTTAAAAAGTACAATTTCCATTTTGCCACTTGACTTGACATTTTTGACAGGTTTCTCTGTCGCATTACGAGCCACTGGAAAGCTTGTGGTGAGCCGTTTATTATGCAATGCACTATGATATGTCGTGTGCTTCTTTTGTGCACCAAATCCGTCATATGAAATATCAACTACAAACATTCATGTATACACAGATAATCTACGTTATGTGTCTTTCATGAAAAAAATCTGGAAGTCATTATCGCCACGATTAGGTGAGCATTAAGGCACATTTAATACTGGCTTTGTTGATATCGACTTTTCCATGATAATAATGTGTGTCTGGGTGGCCTTTCTTGCCTCTTTCATTTATAGATGAGCTTAAGTAGAAACCTGTGTGTGTCTGTCACATGAGCAATGCACTATGATATGTCGTGTGCTTCTTTTGTGCACCAAATCCGTCATATGAAATATGAACTACATACATTCATGTATACACAGATAATCTACGTTATGTGTCTTTCATGAAAAAAAATCTGGAAGTCATTATCGCCACGATTAAGGCACATTTAATACTGGCTTTGTTGATATCGACTTTTGTATGATAATAATGTGTGTCTGGGTGGCCTTTCTTGCCTCTTTCATTTATAGATGAGCTTAAGTAGAAACCTGTGTGTGTCTGTCACATGGCGAAAATGACACACGGGCTTTCCCTACTACCGAGAGAGACAAAGAATTGTGTTATTGGAACATTATTATTATGTACTTCATTCATCCGCAAACATTTACTGTGAGTAAATACTTTTCATTGCAACAAGCCTTTTGATGTAGATTTTGCCATTTTAGACAAGCGTGTCAAAATATGATTTAAATGTATTTAAAATGTATTTCACTTGCAAATTTTTTTGTGATAATGATGTACCTGGGATAGTTGGTTTAGGAACATTTCGTTTCACTTGCATCCATTTATAAGTTGGAACGGAAGAGTTGGAAGCACCACTGTCACATGGCGAAAATGACACACGGGCTTTCCCTACTACCGAGAGAGACAAAGAATTGTGTTATTGGAACATTATTATTACTTCATTCATCCGCAAACATTTACTGTGAGTAAATACTTTTCATTGCAGCAAGCCCTTTGATATAGATTTTGCCATTTTAGACAAATATGACTAAATGTATAATTTTTAAAATGTATTTCATTTGCTCAATTTTTGTAATAATGATGTACCTGGGATAGTTGGTTTAGGAACATTTCGTTTCACTTGCATCCATTTATAAGTTGGAACGGAAGAGTTGGAAGCACCCACTCCTCCATTACCCGCTGTAGATCCGTTAATTTGTTGCTGCTGTGAATGATGGAGATGAGACTGTTGAGAAGGATGAGATGCTGAATGATGCTGAATTTGTGCTAAGGGGGTTTGATGAGGAAGTTGTTGATGATGGTGAATTGCCATACTTCCATTCAACAACTGAGTTTGTCCTCCAAGAGGAATCTGGTGCTGCGAGTGATGATGGCCAAAGGGATGGTGAGAAGCTGGGGGAGCAATATTTCCATGGAGCTGATGACTATACGCATGAGAATGATGATTCATATGGAACTGTTGGAGATGGTGAGAATGGTAGGAGCCGAGTCCACCTGTTTGGGAGCCCCCTCCACCTATCCCGTGTGACGGAGTTTGGTGGTTGTACGCACTAAAGTTGTGAGGATGATGATGGAGATTACTGGACGCGGCCGGACTATGACTTTCTCCAAGGGGACTGTCGGAACTGTCTCCCACGACAGAGTCCACCGACAATCTTCCATACTGACTTTGAGGAAGATGATGAGGGTAATTAGACTGATGGTGACTTAAGGGACTCGTATTGTTGTTATTGATAGCGCTGTGAGTACTGGATGAGGTTGACGTTGTTGAAGGTACATTTGATGCTGGCGCTGCAGCTGCTGCAGCAGCAATTAAGCATGAACTTTGACCATTCACCACCGGATCTGTGGAAGGAGGAGTCATGGAATTGCTAGTGGAACGGTTGTTCCCTGATACTGTTGTAGGTGAGCTGGGTAGAGAGTACTGAGGAAGTTCGCAGAGATCTGTGGAGGAAGCTGGCCGAGACAAATGGACGTTGTCTTGAGTCGCCCCAGAGGATGCAACAACAGACAAAGGAAACTGCTGCAAGTGATGATGGGGGTGAGGAGGGTGGTGTTGGTGAGCGTGATGCTGCTGCTGTTGCTGCTGCAATCCCGCATTTCCATAACCACCACCAACCGTGTTACCTGCAGAGTAGGCTAGAAGGGAGTTTGGAGAGACTGACATTACATGCTCCGGAGGTAGCGTCGGACTAGGGCCAATGTCATAACTCGAGTTTGATGAGCTATTATGAAGATTATGTTGCTGCTGTTGCTGCGGATTATGATGCTGGGGATGAGAGTAAGGGTTCATTTGATGGTGAATATGAGGGTGCGAGTGGTGATGATGATGCAGAGAATGTGTTTGATACGAAGACGTTGACATGGTCGTTGAGGTGGATGATGCGACTACACAAGATGAAGATGATATGGGAGATGATGATGATGTGGAGAGAGAGGAAGAAATCACAGAGTTTCCATTGTTTGACGAAACGACAGCTGAAGAAATCCCTCGATTTCGAGATCCATTTCCAATCGTGCTTAAAAACTGTTGATGCTGATTAGAGATTCTCCCGGAGGAAGCAGAGGACAAGGATTCACTAGATGATGACACTGGTGGATTTCGCTCACTTCCACTAACAACGTCACATCCACCACCATTACCGTTTATTACGCTAGAGTTGCCACCAGGGACGACGACACCACTGTTGTTTCCTACACCGTAGCTTGTGTAGAAATCTGAGATTCCGGTTGAACCCGCAGAGAACAAGTATGGAGCATGACTTGCACCATTCACAATATTAATACCGTTGCTGGCATCCAGCTCTGCGCTGTTTTCACCCAGCAAATGATTTTGACAGTAATTTTGCGACGAGTCTTGAAGATGTGGATGATGATGAGGATGGTGATGATTATGGTGAAAATTATTGGAGCTCGTATTGTGCTGATGAGGAAAGTTGAGAAACGCTCCGTTGGCGAAGGGTGCGTTCACACTGGAAGAAAGCAGGTGCTGTGTGGGATGGGGAAGGGGTGAAGATGAGACATCGGAAGAAGCTTGGCTTTGTGCTGCTCCTGCTACAGAAGATGAATGATTGCTACTGGCATTTGAAGAAACTGTTGCTGATGATGATGATGAGGAGGAGGACGATGTCGACGATGATGCTGCTCCTGAAGTAGTGGCTGCTATGGCTGTTGGTATTCCTGCAACCAAAGCGGCACTAATGCTGCCACCACCACCGCCACTGGTCGGTGCTGTTGAGACTGCTACAGTGGCTGCTGCGAGAACTGAATTGGCATAGTTATCTGTCACTTGAGCTGACATACCCCCGTTACACAGGCCGTAGATCATGTTTGAACTCATAATTTTTATTAAATGCTGCCAAACAAAACACTGTACTCCTACAGCCACCTCTGCTGCACACTGCACTCTTTTTACTAATTAGAATGTCATTAATCAGTCCAACCATTGACTGATGATGACATACCTGTCATGAAATCGGCCAACGTGTGTTTGTTGTAGTCAGGGCTATTACTATACATGATGTAAATTAGTCAGCACTCCTCAAGTGGATTCATTCTTATATAAAGTTTTTTTGCAGGTTATTATACATATGTATTGGACTATTAAAGTGGATGACAAGTGTGCAATTCACGTTTTAGCAAGTAAGTACAACACTCTACGGCCGCCGCATGGTTAATTCAATTACTTTCATTTTCTCTCATTATTATCCCCTTTAAGGCGTTTATCGGAACACCTACTTGGGCTCATGAAAAACAATGAAAAGTGTTTTCGGGAAAAGGTGCTTGCGTTTTGAAGAAAGGTAATCCATTTTAACAACACTCGAAACTAGCACTTTGCTTGACACAACTTCTCATTGATCAAAAACGTTATTTCATGTCACATACCTAAATAGTTGCACCTAATGCTACTGATATTTATTCCACTGAGGGGAAAAGATACAAAACTAAACTTTTTTTCACATAATGCTTCATTATAAATCTTTCGAATTGCACAAGTTTAGGTAATTACAATCAAATTTTCTTACATGGCAATAGTACTTCTTATTCTGCAGGTTCCTTGAGAATTTAAGATCCATCGTTGCTTTGTCGTGGCTGACCTGACACCGCACTGCTCACAAAAAGTCTTTAAGCAATGCACTCACTCGCTCCTCTCTTCCTGTGCATGCTGCCCCATTGGAATCCGAATATGAAAAGAAATGAGAATGGAAAC
>JAHZMY010000412.1:0-10021 GCA_027743915.1 Seira sanloemensis
TGCTTATCCTACCGAGGTAATCCAAATGTCGCCAGCGGGAAACGAGGAGGATTCAAGTTTCCATTCTTTTCGAGGAAGAGTATCACCTCTCTGTCTTCCACGACATCCTCCGGAGTTTCTTCCATGGCGAAGCCGGCGTCTTCTTGCTCGCTGTCATCCCAGGCGTCCGAAATGTCGGAAGAGGACTTTTCCTCGAGGGCGTCCTCAGGAATCCCAGGGTCGGTCACTGACTTCGAAGATGAGGTGGATGGGCATCAGTTGTCTGTGGAGAACTTGTGGTACATCATTCAACAAAAGCGTCATCACCACGAGATTGAAGAAGAGTTGAAGATGGACCATCATCATCACTATATGACAATGGAACATCATGGTTCCAACAAAAAATTGACGGAGTGGTTCTCCAACTTCCTGCATTTCCCAGAGAAGATACGACAAATCGTTGCGGACAAGCATCGCTTCAATATTAACAAGGTTTCGAAGGAGGTGAGGGATGAACTGAAGCATATTTATGTGTACTGAAAGCGGAAGAAATTATACCGGCCCATCGGATAATAAATATCAGGTAATTAAATCAGTCCAACCATTCCAACCACACTTAATTTAAGATGATGACCTTGAATTGGCAAATTATAAATATTCATTTTATTATGATTTTTGCAGTGTTCCGAACTTTGTGATTTTCTGATCCACTGAGCAGTATTCAGAGGCATGCGTTTTATCATCACTTCACATTTTCTACTCTCATGTCATACTTAATCATCTCCAATGATAGCCGTTTGGAACATCTTAAGCAATGTAAAGCCAATAATGTCAATGTCAAACTCCTCACACAAGCAAAATCTTTTGACATAATATTTTGTATTATAGACTTTATAATTCATGTACATATTATAACTTCATGCCATCCCATCCTCGGGTTTATAAAAATTTGTGTATAGTTTATAGAAAGGTTGTTGAAAGATAAGGGCTTTTGCAAAATACAAATTGTGCCAACATATACATGCTAAAAATGATTTAAGGGAACCTGAGTACTTATTTTTAACAAGACAGCTTAAAGAACTAAAATATTTTTAAAATCATTTCATGTTATGGATCACAATATTTTTTATATGTAAAACAGTATTCATGTGGCTGCCATATTGGCAAATGGTGGGGTGAATGCAACGCACAACCTTTGTGTGAACCTTATCTTCCTTTCTCTTATTTTCTGACTTTTTACTACTGACTATGAAGGAGTTAAATACTAGAATTTTAAATGGCTTGATCACATTTATATCAGAGGCTACATGTGTATGAAAATTAAGATTATTGGAAATGATTATGAATCAGTCCCATAAATATTTGGAGATACATATTATTTTTGTGTACGCAGATGTAGATTCTGATGAAGCGATTTTGTCTGATGGAACTGCTAATTTCTTTTCCTGATTTAATTCGGAACATGACACTTAAATATGCTAAAGTCCATTTACGTATTGGTCAAGTATTTTATGTTTTATTGAAGGGAAAAATTGCATGTGTATTGGTATAATTTTATAATTATTGTGAACCACTAATTAAAAGAAGTTTCTTGCAAATCAGTAAAACAATATAATTTTCAAAAGCAAGAGACCAATGCATTCTGTTGATTTATAATTTGCTATATTTTATTCAATGAAAGTTGATTCAATTTTGATTGAAGCACAGCTAGACTAATTACAAAAAGTCAATCATATACGAGGACAACGCGGAGAGTAAATTTATTTATTTATACAGTTATAAATAGACTACAAAAATTATTTATGAAAGCACAAAACAATTATGTAGGAATATAATTAAAAGATGGTAAAGTTTCTTGCAAATCAGTAAAACAATATAATTTTCAAAAGCAAGAGACCAATGCATTCTGTTGATTTATAATTTGCTATATTTTATTATATGAAAGTTGATTCTATTTTGATTGAGGCACAGCTAGACTAATTACACAAAGTCAATCATATACGAGGACAACGCGGAGAGTAAATTTATTTATTTATACAGTTATAAATAGACTACAAAAATTATTTATGAAAGCACAAAACAATTATGTAGGAATGAATGGGGAAGGGGAAATAAAAGAGCAGCTACAAATTCTGTAGTTTACCAAAAAAAAAAACAGTTTACTATATGTTCGCATTTTTATAAGTGCATATGCTTTTAAAAAATGCATTCAAAAAAGCCCGCCGCGCGTGCAGTGACAGACCTAATCCTAGTGACCTTTGGTGGCGAAGTGATGCATATTTCTGACGCACCGGTCCGGTAGAGCAACCAATTTGAAAGGACAATTTTGATTTTTAAAAGTTTTGATACACTACTCATATCATAAATCGAATCTGGAAAACGTCTAGAGTTCATTGACTTTTACTTTTCGTCTCCAAAATTCGAAATTTGAATAGGAGCATTACAAGCTGCAATAGTAGAAAATTTCCGAAAACTCAGTTTTGCTCAAAACGTTTATCTGGAATACTTGGGCTCGGTTCGGCCTTTCGCCGGAGTCACTCGTTTTTGTTTCGGCATTTTCTTTGTTGCTTCCAATTCCAGTGAAAGTTTTAATTGTGTGTTTTGTCAGAGGGGTAGTCTAAATAGTAGTCATAAGTGATCACAATGTTCTTTAACGACGATATATTATTCCGCAACGGCTCTTTGGCCGTTGTGTGGTTGGCCGGAAATGATGTACTGAAGAAGAGGAATTCACGAAACAAGAAGGTCCAACGGGCTCTGAAGTCGCGGATTATAGATAATTTGGTGAGTAGTTACATAATTTTATTGTCATAATACGCCTAGGATTTATTTGTGAAAAACATACAGGTCACGGCTTGTAAACTTTGAACCTATGTATGTTGTGTTTCTATTTCAGCCAAGATCTCAGAGCCTTATTTCCACTAATGGGAACTGCGCACGGTGTCCCCCTGGCGAAAATGGCTACGCTGGTGAAAGGAGCTGGGACAATATATTACATGAAAATAGATCATTTTTTTAGTAAGTGTGTATAGTTAAAGCCCACAAGTTAATATCGAATAAGTTACGGCAGGTAAATAATTTTGATTACTACAGAAGTTGTGTCTCAAACCGTCACTCGTTTGAACAATCCTGTCATTCTGGTGGAAGCTCAAAATGACATGTAAGTTATTTATATCATATATACAAATTATATCATATATACAAAAAATACGATTAAAAATGCTCCATCATGAAATGAAAAAATGTATGTATGTATTTGATTTCTTTTTGCATGCGTCTCAACTATAGAAATGAGAAATTGCCCAAGCGCAAGAAAAAAGTTTCCAAAACTGTTAACCCTGAGGTCCCAGATCCAAGCGGGATAGTTATTGGGATAATTCCAGATTATGTTGGACTCATTGGTTGTAAGTAAACAACAGCAAAACATTACTTAACGAAAATGACAGTTTGGTTCTGGAAGCCGTTTGGACTCAGGTTAATGTGTCTTTTTCAATTCTAGCGGAAAATGGCGTGCCGGGTTTTAGAACTCCTCGAGCTGTGCCATCACTTTCCGACTCGCTTGATTTACAAGGACTACCTCACAGGGTTCAAATGACTCCAGTTCGGGATAATCCGGATAACTTGATGGTAGAAACACCTCTCCCTCTTGTTCCCGCTGAACCTGCTTTTACAGATTTGGATTTCGGTGATGGTATGGCATTATTGATGGATGGTAGAGCTGGAGGAGATACTCAGGTTGCCCCGCCGCCGACTAGCCATGTGGAAGACGACGTCCAAGCCTTTCTTCCGCCTCCTCCTTTGTCTATAGGACTTTGTTCTGACATAAGTATGGATTCCCGAACCCCTGTGAATGCCGGAACCCGAACAGAAAAACGACGGCAGCAGGCCATGGATTCTTTTACGAGCGGAAGGGAACAGGAATTACACCTTGATGAGGAAATAAGGAGGGAATGCGAAACACCTAGACGGCAAAATGCTGAATCTGTTCGTCGGCGGCTGCGCTTTCAAATTGACGCGAAAACTAGTGTGAGCTTAAGAACCATGCTTCAGCGGATTGAACAGGACAACTTTGAGACGAACTATGGATCCATGTTCCGAGAGCTGGTAAGTTACCAAGCAATTCATTAATTTATATATAAATAATAAATTGCTTCCTCCAAATCGATGTTCCAGTAGCAGTATGAAACGACGCTAACTATACTTACAATCATTTAGGAAAATATGCTCCCACCACCAAAGTCATTGTGGAAATTCACTCCCAAGAAAGATTCTGCAAATATTTTTACATCGTGTGGAAGGTCCGCCGGATTGGCCCTTACTGAAATGATGGAGACGACTATTGAGCAGCAATTGAGACGACCTGAACGCACCGAGTATCATGATGCCTCTATTGAAGGGCAAAGGGATATGACGGGACGCACAACAGGCAGTTTAGCAATTTCTGGTTTGCAAGATGGAGTGGTGCTATCCGGGGACATGCCTTTGTTGGATGCGGATGCATGCAAGCCTCAAGCACCGTGAGTGCATTTTTAATGTGAATGTGCCCGTTCTTTATTTTGGTTATAGCCAAGTGCTAAATAGCTTTCAATTTTGGTTTTTATCCAGAATACTGGAACCAGTTGAACCGGAGCGCCAAGATGAAGATGTGCCACCCATTCCATCACCCCCGCTGCAAGAATATGGGCAACTGGATCCAATAGATGAGATGGCTGAAGGTCAAATGCCATTTGTTCCGGAACAAGTACAGTACCAACCTCCAGCCAGAAAAAGGCCTAGATTGGAGGAACACTCCAACGTTTTTGCCCGGTTGGAAGGCACACAAACGTTTTCTAGCATTTGCCCTCCTCAAAAGGCTAGCAAAAGGCGAGCGGCTATGACATTCTTATCCCTGTTGAGTAAGTAAAATAATAGTTTCAAAAATACAAAAAACCACGAGATATTTTTATGCGTAAGCAAAATTCATAACTATAGGTAAATCTGTTTTACTATTTTTCAGAACTGCAGGCTGATAAAAAGGTATTACTTCACCAAGAAAGACCTTATGCTGAAATAATTATAGAGCAACTTATAGGCCCAGGCGTAAGGAGCGAATTGCCGTAAATATTTCAAATCACATTACAAAGTATAGAATTGACGCTGTTTTGGTTACGTAGAGTGTTTTTTGTGGGTTGGCGTCATGTTGGCGAAGGAAACTTTAGATGATCAATACATATATTATTACATATTTTTAAATACGTATGTATATTTTTTTACTTTTCCTTGTACACTTTTGGTTAATTCTATATATGTATAGTTTAGTTTATTTTATATTCATATACAATTTGTATACATTTACCGTTTCTTACGGAAGCAGAGATTTCACAAAAACGAAGTAAATAAAACCCCTTGTGATTATATACGTAATAATAAAATGATATCGTTCATTCGATTGATTGGCCAGAATTGTGATTATTTTTAGCTCAAACTCTTTTCGCTCTTGTAATTTTCATTCTATCAAGGATTTTCGTTGTTCCCCATTTTCATGTCTGTTTTTGGATCAGGTTCAGTGCGGTTGAGTAAACTACGTAAAATAACTATTATTTCCAGTTCAGTATGTTCATTTGAGAATTCCTTCTTTGTTTGATCTACACACTTGTGCTTTAAATAATAAAAAGCTGGCAAAATATAGTGTATGTGTCCGGCACATATATCACAAAAGTATAACATATATACTTAAAGAATATCATCATGAGACTTATGATGACAAAGGGCAAAAGTTCGTCACGCCTCCTTTTTATCTCGTATTATCGCCTTCTCAAAACCGAAATTGCTTTACTGATTATCCACCGTCACACAAAGATTAAATTGTGTCGGCTTCGACTTTGTCTAGAACAATTTCAGAAAGGAATACGTCAATCATATTCGCACTATTTACTATGTACTTAAGCCTATTTTAATTCTCGTGATTTGTAGCACCAACTCCCAGAAAATCTTTCATTGACGCAATTCAAAAGAGTTCAAAGGAAAGACTTTGGAAACAATGATTTAACTGATCAATTCTTACGGAGTCCCATCCGTTTCTAACATTTCCAACTGTCATGTCAGTAGGTCAGTCATTCTTAGACGAAAAGTCTCATACGTAAATCTTTGATCTATAACTTTTTGATTAGATACCCTATGCAATAAAAATTAAAATGAACTAGACATTTTTGTGAAATCGACGAGAGTCAAATTTTTATGAACCAAGATGACAACTATCTCTGTTAAACGTTCTAATTCCAAAAAATGATAAAAGCAAACGGTCATCCCTTTGGGTGGCTGGCGGAGCTGGACTTTGTGTCATCTTGCGCAATCAGCATAGATGTATCGTGTCATTAACAAATATACTCCGTGTCTGATGTGGTGATGCCATTCGCTTTATTAGCTCTATATACATTCAAAGTAATGAGTAATCTAAGGACTTCTTGTGACTTGAAAAACTAAAAAAATATTTGTCAGTCAGTCTTCACGTCTTAAACCACCGGTAAGAGGATTTTGAAGGAGGCGTATCCCAACCAAATCTCATTGTCAGTAATAGGGACATGAGTATACTCACAATTTATGAACATGGACAATAGATATGATATGATAGATATTTTGTCGAGCATAGGCTAATTAGGATTACGAAAGAAAGAAGCAAAGGATGGATGACAAGCTTTAGTTTTTCATTTTAGCTGCAATACTTCTACATACCTAATATGCGTGATTATCTACAACAAGGCACATAGATATAGATATTTATACATTCTTATTAGTTACATATTTAATCATTTCTGCATTCAGTACATCGATCACATATTGTGAAAATGAAGAGATAAAAGAACATCGAACATCCCCAAAAAATGTGCCTACGAACTATACACCATATCGTATTCATTCAGAAACCTTATACAGATACTATAGATAGATCCTTAGTCACCTATATTTAAATTAAAAAATTGCAGACTGGTGCAGTGCGGACTGGTCTCAGGAAGGCCGAACCAACTCTTTTATTGCTACTGTCAGGAGACCAAACTTTTGGAAATTGAAATATGTGCGCGAAGATTAAAAACTGATGAATAATGAGTATTTTTACCTAAATGACCTGAATGACTGAACTGGAGTTGGCAAAGAAAAACTGGTAACAAGGGTTTTTGAGTTTGATTGACTACTACGCATAAATTTACCAGTCTATTAATACATAAATGCATTCATAAAGTTTTAAAATAAAATTCTCCTGTACTTCAAACTCATGATAAATGATTTTCAATGCTTGCAACCGTCATTTCCAGTATTTATCAGAGTGCCCCATAAAACAATGCCTTGAAACTTGAAACACTGTAGACATTTACCTTAAATTGGAGATAGTATGATAATACATAGTAATTGTTACCTATTCTGGTAATTTGAAAATAAAAATGATTCTTCACATGCTCTACAAAAACACAAATGAAACGCAGTAAACTCTCCAACCAATCGCGAACCTGTTTGCGCAAGGGTCGGGTCATCAAGACTTTTAAAACCGCATCAAAACAAGTGCCGTAGGTCATATTTTTGTCTGCGTTTGCTGGAAAATTTTTTTATGATGAAATTGACGAGAGTGAAACGTTGGATTACCGTTTGTTTAGGATTATGCAAACAGCTTATAAGCGAGTTTGGCAAGTTGATTTAATATTAAGTACATACATACATATGTAATATTATGGATCTTATTAAATGTATCTCTATTTAGGTATTCACAATATGTACTTTTTTGCATAGTCGACTCTGTGTCCCTATATAGCATTAATTGAAAAATATTTTGCAAAAATGAAGATATTATCCGTTCGAGCAACAGAAAATGGACATATTTCTTTCACTTTTGAGAGGACGACACAGTTTTTGTATATAAAGACCGGCTACTCTTTGGAAATGGCAACAGTCAATCTTGAAATGTGGAACAAGAACAAGCCTACATTGCATTGTACAGACTAGAAAAAAAGTGCTAAAGACCAAAAATCTATATCTTTTGTGAAATCTTAAATAAACAAACAATTTTCTGGACAAGTTTTTTATAACGAGGTCAAGTCTTCAAGATGAGTCCTATTCCTGTGTCAAACGAGCTGGAAGTGAGTGCCGAGCTGATAAATCAACGGCACGCCATACACGAGTACGCCTTTGGGATAATCTCTTCCGACTCCAAGGGCCTGTCTACGGTTGTGAGCATAAGTGAGCCATACAAGAAGCTGTCAACCGGGTCATCCTCTTCCGGTGGCGACGACGAGGAAGATTTGCTCAATTCGGTGGCCTTCCAAAACTGGTCAATGTCCCACTACCAGTCCGCCGCCAGTGTCCACGAGGTCAGCGAAGATGATGAGCACGATGAGTTTAAGGAGGACAGCAATAACAACTTGACTTTAGTGAGACNCCCACTACCAGTCCGCCGCCAGTGTCCACGAGGTCAGCGAAGATGATGAGCACGATGAGTTTAAGGAGGACAACAATAACAACTTGACTTTAGTGAGACGTAGTGGTGAAAGGCCCAGGGGACTGGAAAGACGACATTCGGACATGAAAGACGGGTCGAATAAGGCAGTGAGTTTGCCAAGGAAGATTCCTCAACTGCGGAGGCGTTGGAGTGGAGGCTCCGTCTTCGGAACTCCGTCCCCGCCACAGCACCGATTTCTCCCTGTCGACCCGGACATGCCCACGATTGAGACTCCGCCTGATAGCTGGCTCACCACGCTGACACAGATTCCTGACATGATCCGGAAGCACAAGGCGGACAAGAACCGATTCAATGTCAACAGCGTGCCGAGGGATAAGCTAAAGCAGCTCCAGTGCTACTAAAAAAAACTCTGAGCATTGGTTATAAATTACTTTCAAATTTTAACTGTCGAGTTAAATTGTTAAGTATTACATACAACTGTTTGTTTTCTTTTGTAAAAATATGACTGGGTCATATTATAGTCATGAGAGTTGTATTATGTAGCTGTGAATATTTTGTTTTTTACTTGTGCCAGACAAAGATTTTTGTATAAATATTTAACAACCAACGACATGCAGGGAATGTCTCGTTTGTTGATATTTGTACTACTACTTTTAAAGAGAAATAAAAATATTTAAATGAATAATATTTCCTTGCAAGGCAGATGAACGTCTGTTCTTGCCTCATTTCAAGTTCATTTGGTATCTGAAGAGGGCATTTGAAAAAGCATGTACGATGCATTTACTTGTCGCACCTTTTTGCTGAAACAATCAACTTCCGCATATAAGTTCTTGTAGTCATTCCCGTTAATGCAAATTAAACATTAAGCTAATAATAATATCTCAGCACTTTAGCTACAAGATGAGGACGCTTTTTATGAATTTTTTATACAAACATGAGTGCAGACATGAGTTTTTTTTTAACAGATCAGCATTTAGTTTTCTCATACACAAGAAGAATGAAATGAGATCTTTTCAATAGCAAAGTATCATCCGGCAAGGAAATTCATCTTGATTCTTTAAGACATGGCAATAGAAAACTACATTAAGTACTTTTGATAGTTATTCATATAATCCTTATTATTATGCGTGTAGATGAAGACAGGTATAAAACTGCACGCTTGATGAGCATGGGCTTAACTTCTAAAACTGCGGATATCATCATCGGAATGTATGCACTGCTCACTCAAGTCAGGTTGGGGCAATGTAGGCACATATATGTAAATGATGCCTGGATATGCCTGAATCTTCAGAATAAGGCTTACGGTTTACATGTAAATGGATTAGAGTAGATTCCATTTAAATAACAACTAGAAACCATTGTCATATGCGCAGTTCCTGATGCTGGCACGATTTAATCACTCTTGTATTTCAGATGATGCCAAGAGCAAAGGTAAAATAACAGTTGCGAGTGAGTTGTAAAGTTGATTGAACTGGAACTTACTATTTGAATGGAAGAAAGTTTTCCTGTAATAAAAATGACTTTTAGAAATGTGATCACTTCATGGTTATATTTTTACCTATGCCCTTTTGCTAATATGCGAATGAGAAAAGGCTACAAGATTGCCTTGCATGATTT